>CP136054.1:327255396-327473023 GCA_032464435.1 Aegilops umbellulata
TTGTCGAAAACATAAATGTGGCAATTAAGCACATTGGTTACATTTGAAAAAAAGTGTACATATCGTAAATGCACTTAAAAACAAAATGTTGAAGTTGCCATGTTAGCACAAGATAGTACGAAAAGAAAGTAACAAAATCCTCCACTGCAGAAACCTAAGATGTGGCAGCTCACACCCTGTCCTCATACAACAATGACTTGCCATGTATTTCAATGGAAAAAATGTGCTAGGTAGAAATTGCCATGTTAAAAATGCAACACAGAATTCAAAAAAGCGATGAAAAACATCTAATGAACAACCTGAAAATGCCACAGTGTGTTCAAATATCACAAGCCATCATGGCGAAAACACGAAAATTGCGCCTGCCGTACAATGAATTTGCCACATTATACTGACTGTAACATGGCAACAGACATGTTGTGTTCAGACAAAAACTTGCCACATGGAGAGCATATATATGGCATCTGACACAGTTGATATGCAAATTAGTTGTCATGTTATGCAGCCAAATTGCCATATTATCCTGTCTACAACATGGCAACAGCCACAGTGTGTTCATAGTCTATTGCCACAAGAATATACTATCCAAGTGGCAATATGCATAGTTGATGTGCAGATTAGTTACCATCCGGTGCAATTGGTTACTGAAACTGTAGTGACTACCGATTTACTGCACTTTACCATTCCTACAGTGTGGCAACTATCACAATCATTCAGGAAAAATTAGTCGCCACGTGGAAAAAGCATGTTTGTGGCAACTATGACAATCATTCAGGAAATTAGTTGCCGCATGGAAAAGAATGTTTGTGGCAACTATCACAGTCATTCAGAAAAAAAAATAGTTGCCGCGTGGAAAAGGATGTTTGTGGCAACTATCACAGTCATTCTGAAAATTAGTTGCCATACAGTCATGATAGTTACTCAAACCACCACGTTTGCCTTCATACTGCAGTTTGAAAAACAACTAACTAGATCTAGGGTTCAATGGCAACTATAATGACTTGAAATTCATCCCCATAATTCTCCCCGAACTGATCGCAAATACCAATTCGAAGCAATGCACAACTATCAGACCGGAAAAAACGGCCCAATCCCAAGGCACAACCAGTGTGTGTCTCCGGACAGGCAGAACCACACCGGCGAGACCGCCACCGCGGCGGCGACGAAACTGCCCAGTGCCACCAAAAACGGCAAGCATATGACTCCGTCGGCGGCGGCAACGCCGACGCATCGCCAAATCGCCTGAATCTCTACGAATCTCGAGCGAAGCATCGAACACCGAGGGAAGGGGGGAAATGCAGGCAAGGATTGTGAGAGTGGGAGCGAGCATTACCTTCAATCTGTACGCGCTCCGGCGAGACCGCTTCGGTCCGGCGAGCACCACCAACGACCGTGAACTCCGTCGACTCTTCCGCCTCCGCCATCGCCTTCTCCACTCGTCTTCTCCTCCAATCGTCTGAAATGCGAAGTGGGTTGTGCGAGTAACTGTGGGGATGAGTAAATGGAACCGTGAGGGGTAGGCGGGCAAAGTGCGCGACGTGTTTGACGTCAAGCACGGTCGGCGCGTGGCGTGCGGGCGCATAGCAGTTTCACCGCACGCCTCCGAGTGGCAACCGCTGACCGCGGGGGGGCAACCGACGTGCGGGCGAACTATGTCACACACCACACAGGCGCCTTGTCCTACGTGACACAGAAACTCAGCCAGATTGTGCCAAGATGCGTGCATATAGCACTGGACGATGATGGATGCGTGTGGTCGAGATGGTCAACGCCCACACGTGTGGGCGTTAACATTTCCGAAAAACAATCCTTTCAAATGTATTTGATGGTATATGTTTGATATATACCCAAAGCCAGTGACCATATTGCCCTTTGTACATGTTTGACTGAAGACCAAGCCCTTCACGTGAAATTCCCCAAATTCCTCCCCGCCAGCTAGGCACTCCTCGCAGCCGCCCTTGCTGCTCCCCGCCGCCGCACTTGCAGCTCTCTAGCGCCGCCCCTTGCTCCTCCCTACCACCACCCCATGCTCCTCGTTCCTCCTCACGAGCAACAGCAATAGCAGCACGGGCGCCATGAATACGACGAAGGCAAGTGCCGGCCACGAGCACGACGCACGTGGGGCCCTGCCGGCAAGAGTCGGCAACAGCTCCATGACGCGTGTCCCACGGGAGAGGAGCTCGTTGCCTCATTCCCCACCCCGGCTGGTCCTCGAGGGTGACTCCCCCCGTGGTCCTGGGTGGACGCGTCCACGCAGATGAATGAGCGGCGCGGTCCCGACCATGGCGAGTGAGGACCGTGCCGGCCATGGTGAGCTCGGTGTAGAGGCGTCCGGCCTACCTGCGATGCCAACCCCGACGACGCCGCGGGGTGCTCGTGCGCTCGTGCAGCCCGTGCTGTTGCTGCTTGGTTGTCGTGCTAATTAGCCTTGCTTGCTTGCTTGCCCGTCCTGCTGTGCCAGCCCCTACGTTGCCGGGAGTATCCGCCGCGGTCACCACTGTCTCTCTAGAAGTACGGACGAGGGAGAGAGAGAGTTGGGGAACGGGGAGAGACGCTGTGCGTGGTCAATGGGGTGGAGCAGGGACAAACTTGTCTTTCCTCGTGGGCAAGGGCAAAAAATCAAAGTCCAAAGTAAGATGTGGCAAAATATCAAATCCAATGTAAGCAGTGGCAAATTATCAAAGTGCGAAGTAATAAGGGGCAAATAATCAAATCCCCCTCTTCTAGCAGATGTTGTATAAATCCGTCTCATAAATCATTTTACAGTTCAATCAAAAACGATTTTGTGATTATGCGAGCAGTTAAGGGCATGTACAATGGTTAATAAAATAGTCTTATCTTAAGTCTTGAATGTAATTTAGAGATGACAAAAAAAGTCTATAATGCGTCATCTCTTAGCCTTATTTTCAATAACTAGCTATTCCTAAAAATATGGTGAGACGTATTGTACTAAGAGATCATCTCTTATCTTCACTTAAATAAGAAAAGACAAATCTTTTCTTATAAGTTCTCTCTCCTTCACCTGATCATTTATCCTATGTGACACTCCTAAAATAGCACCACTGTACATGCCCTAAGCCTCAACCCCGACGCAGAACAGATCTTGCAAACCGTGTGTCAAATTTAAAAACTTAAACATACTTTCGCTCATGATGCATACTTGGTCCGAAACACACCAGAGATTGTCTACATATAAAACTTGAAACAAAGAAAACTACGAGCTTGACGTCGGGAGCGGGCAGCTCACGGCTTCGTGTTGAGGTAGAACTGGCATGCCGACTGATAGAGGATGTTGGCGAGCTAGTACTCCTTCGCCGCCTCGAGGTGTTCGGCATCGCCCTATTAACCGGCCGCCACCGCCTCCTTCGTGGCGTGGTGCTCGATCTTCACGTCGCGGAGCCTCTTGGTGACCGGCCAAAGCTGCTCGTAGAGCTCGAGGAAGCAACTCCACTTGTGGTCGTCACTGCTGCGTGAGAGCGCGCCACGTTGGCGTGTCTACAACGAGCGCCACGGCTCGACGGCGGGCCGACTAGAGCTGTCGGTCTCCGTGTCGTGCCAGTTGCGCTTGCCCGACGGAGACCCACGCGGCCCCCACGTCCATGACCACCTCCCGCCATGGATCTACGAGAGAGGGACAAACCATGCGAATCACTTACCGCAGAAACGATTTGAAGGTTGCGTAGAGGACATGATTGTGGCGGAGGGGAGTCGAGCTTATCCAAGAGGGAAATCTAAGCCGCCCCGTAGATATAGCGACGGACACGGTGATTTGTGGGCTGATTGTGTATTTTTTTATGGGACAGAGAATATTTAGCGCACCTGTTTCGTCCCGAAAACTGTAAGGCGGCCGTATGGCGCATTTGGTAGAGTTGCTCTAAATGATATTGTTATCTGGCCAACGTTAGTTGGTAGAGAGGCCCCAACAAATGCCCGCACAACCGTTTGATGATCGAACAACCGCAATTTTCACAAAGAAATGCCTTCGCAAAATAAAGTATGACAACCCCTGCACAGGTAAGGATGCATGCAATGTTATATTGTGAAGAAAAACACGCTCTAGCCGTCAAGTATGTAAATTATGCATTTGGACCAGCACCAAAGATTCAAATGGGCTCTCCGACGTGCTCAGCTGCGCTTTTTCGGGGCTAGTACACAACTCGTTTATAACCATAAAAATGTTAGTAAATAAAAGTACTTTCTCTGTTCACTTTTATAAGACCTTGAAGTTGTCTGAAATGATTTACAAAAATGAACGGAGCGAGTAGTACATTACTCAAATGTACTTCCTCCGTTCCTAAATATTTGTCTTTTTAGAGGTTTCAACAAGTGACTACATACGGAGCAAAATGAATGAATCTACACTCTAAAATATGTCTATATACATCTGTATGTGGTAGCCATTTGAAATCTCTAGAAAGACAAATATTTAGAAACGGAGGGAGTATATGACTAGACTAAGTTCTCAGCCAGTTTGTGGTGCTTTATTCTCATCATCGTATTTGCACGGAAAATAAAATAGAATTGACTGCTCCTTGACAGGTCTAGTAAAAGCTCCAAACTTAAACACGCTTGGGATTTCTTACTTAGATCACTGCACAAGATTCTACTTCTTCAGTGCGCACTCTGATATACTCCTATATGCAGGAAAAATACATCCACCGCTAAATAACCCAAAAGAGCACAATTAGTGTTCCCACGGATAATTAGGTGTTCCCAAAGTGAAGAGCACGACATAGTTACGCAGATGCCCTCCAATATTACATTAGTGTTCCGTGTTCGACCAGCAGAAAAAGCATAGCAACCAAAGATAACACAGTCACTATCGATCGAAGAACGAACCCTGACGATAATTAGGTGACTTGTAACCATCTGGAAGAACACCAAATCTTGTAACGTATTCACCATGCGGAGGCGCATCAAGGATGGCAGTCCATTTGACCTTCACTTTCAGTTTGCAGGAACCGAATTCACATACAGTCTCACGCAGAGGATATCTGAGGGTGACGAGATTCTTAGGGTCCACAGACCCATCCTCTTCATCTTCATCTTCTTCAGTTTCCCCCTCACTATCCTCTTCACTGATTTCATCATCGCCTCCAGCCCTAATATAATCCGCATCCTCAAACACGGGCTCAGCATAATTCTCATCCTCAATCTCACAACCTGCATCAAGAAAACAAACATACACCACCATTTGTTCATCGTCCTTGAACGCAGGGTCTTCTGAAGGCTCCTGGACAGCTACCAGATTACGATTTAACACAAGGGAGCCATCTTGTCTGATCAAGTGACTGCTGGGAAGACTGCTATCATAAACAATCATGTGTTGTCTGTAATTTCTAGTAGTCCCAACTGTTATTTTAGCATTGAAGTCGACACCGGGCTGTTTATCCAAAACATGGACTTCAACACTAGCTGCCACTGGGTTTGCCACATGTTGCAATACCAATTTCACCGTACTCTGGAAGCTAGGTAGCTGGCGGGTGAAGCGCTTGCGATACTGGTCGAGATGGTACAGTATAACACCTTTGCTAAACTGTACTTCAGAATCATGCTCACCCTTGCCCTTGATCTTCAAATCGAACTCAAAAAATAGCAAGTCATCAGTAACCAATGCTCGGCATGGACCTGTGAGAGCTAACATATCCTCCTGCATAGGTTTCACAAAACCAATTAGACAAAACATGACTCCCCAGATAGTTGTGCAAGCTTATCTACAGTTGGAGATGAAAACCATGCTAGTCAGATAAATTCAAACCATTTCAAAACTGCACTACCGTTCCTACCAATGGTTCTGCACATTTGTGAGTTGTATGGTCAAATGAGCTAGACATGACACATTCCATGATTAAAACATGTCAACATTAAGACATTTCCTGATTAATCAAAACCCAAAACCCACCTTTACACAGAAGCAGATTAAACAAGTGACAAGACCTCAATGGAGAAATCTCACATAATATAGAATGCAGCAGAATTGATGAAAAGAATATTGTTTCTGACCAAGAAGATGAAACAATGGGTTGGACATGATAACAAGCTGCAAACAATATAATGTTCCAATTGAAAAGGTTAAGATGGTGGTTTTACAGTGGGGTGGATAACTACTTCATCTGGATTTTATTACTATAATAAACATTGATTCGATTAAGCAAATAGTAGTATTAAGGAAGGGACAAATATATACCTCCGAATTGATGAGTTGGGCATTGTTCTTTTCACGATCAAACAGATGGACACATTTGTAGTCAACTTCATCCCTCACAATAACTCTGCCATAAACCTCGACCGGGTATGTGTAATCAGGACCGGCTTTAACAATCCTCAAGGAAACAACGTTGATGGCTGAATCCGCCATGTTACGCACACCAGGATCATACGATGGCCCAAGTTTTGCATCTGCTGTAAATTAGAAAGAGCAGAGATACAAATCAGAACAAACCAGAGGATGAATGCTTCTGATCAGTAGCCAAACCTAAAAGGAAGCTGATGGTTGTGACTTGTGGATACAGAACTATAGATACTCACACTTCTCATCAAGGTCGAAGTTGGCCAGGTGGAAGCCGCAGAAGCGGGTGAAAACATTGGATTGCCTCTTGGGGTCGTAAATCGTGAGCTCCTTAACTTTTTTCTTGTGCATGTCATCCAGCTTGCTCTTATCCGTGCTGCGCAGCAGTTCAAGGAACGTGGGCCGCTTCTCATACATTATCGTGCATTCCTCGCACATCTTGCCCGAATAAACGGGATCCATTATAGTGCATTCGCAGGTCATACACTTGAGAGGGGCGCCCTCGGCAGCCGGTTTAAACTTAGGACGAGTCTAGGTAGCGGCCGGCTGCTCGCTGGGCTTCGCGAGCAGCCGGCCTAAAATAGAAATATTTTTGTCTACTCGATTAATAAAAAAAACAACGGGAGACCTTTCCTTCCTTGCCCTCGGCCGCTGACCCGAGCCTCGTCTGCGGAGTCACACCTCGCCGCCGGCCTCCGGCCCTACTCTCTCCCCGTCCCCCTCCCCTTGTACGAGAAAATAGCAGAGAGGAGATGAGGGAGATCGAGCGACTAGACCAGGTCAGGCGGCCGGCAGATCCAGAACCCGCCGCCACCGACTAGGGATTCTTCACCTGGGCGTCCCTCCATGGGCTTCTGCTACTGCTTCGATTCCTGCCCCCGACGCCATGCTAGTGCCCCCAAGGAAGGCCCCATCTTCTCCTCTCTCTCTCTCTCTAATCTGGGCGGGTCTGTAGCAGGGATCTCTAGGCATGGCTACTGCGGTTGAGAGAGGAGGAAACACGAGCTTGCTATAGACGGAACGGCCAGAGGGGGAGGCTTGGGCAGAGGAGGGGTTGAGATCGTCCTTGGTCTGGAGCAGGACGGAGACGAAGATTGGTAAGGAACAGAGTTCTTGCGTGGCCACTGTTCGTGTTTGCCTAGTTCATTTATGCTGAATTTTGCAAGACGAGCACAGGCCGGTGTGCTGCAGGCCTGCAGCTGCTTTGGTCGCGGTGCCGTGTTGATGGTTTGCTGATTTTTCTCCTACTGAATATAGTGCTATGGTGTGCTTTGAGCTACTGAATATACTACTGAATTAAACAAGAATTCTGCACACGAACGATTGTGGAGTTGAACGCTCTAATTGGCATAGTCGCACACACACGACTACTGAAAAGTGCACATACGCGATGACGGAGTTGCACACTCCCGTCAACATACTAGCTCACGCACGGCTCCAAGAGGTGGACATGCGCGACAGCGTAGTTGCACACGCGTGGCTGCGGGATTGCACATCCTCGTCGCATAGTCGTACATGACGGCCACATAGTTGCACCCTCATGTCGGCGTAGTCGCACACGCATAACCACAGAGGTGCACACTCTCGTCCGCATGCATAGTAAGGCACACACGACTGCGGGATTGCACACGCTTGGTGCCATAGTCGCACACATAGGACCCTGAGTTGCACACTCTTGTCGGCGTAGTAGCTCACCCACGGTCGCGGAGTTGCACACTCTCGTTAGCATAGCCGCACACTCGCGGCCGCTCAGTTGCACACTCTCGCCGCATAGTCGCACATGACAGCCATGGAGTTGCACACTCCCGTCAGTATAGTCGCACATACATGGCCACAGAGGTGCACACTCTCGTCCGCATAGTAGCTCACGCACAACTGCGGCGGTTGCACACACGCAGTGGCATAGTCGCACAATCAGATGTGGGAGTTGCACACGCGCGACATCATAGTCACACACGCACATCCGCAGAGTTGCACGCTATCATTGGCATAGTTGGTTGGGGTAACAGATAAAGTTGCACATCTAGGCAGTTGGTAGGGGTAGCAAACGAAGTTGCACATCTCATAGGAAGGATAGTTCTGACAAGGACACCAACAACTTATAGGCAGGCAGCAAACGAAGTTGCACTGCTCGTGTATGTGTAGTTTTTCACTGCTTGCACACCCTGCCCCGTCTACCCTATCAGCAATATGTGCAAGTTAGTCTGTTGTTTCAACTAACTGCCTAGTAGTCGATGTGCAACTCTTTCCCTTATCTACTTGTGGATATGTAGTTTCAGTTGGCGGAGGCAAGAGACGAGGTTGCACATAGTATGCTAGGCAGTTGGCCGGGGCAACAAGCGAAGTTGCACATCTCAGGCAGGGATAGTTGGTTGGTGAAAACTCACATCCATGAGGGCAGTAAAAAGTTGCATATATACATGGAGCTAAAGTTGCACATCTCACTAGCACATGTGGTTTGGACGGGGTGCTAGCAGTCAAAACTACACGTCCATAGGGGTATGGGAAAAGTTGCACATCACTCTTAGAAAGTTGGCCGAGGCAGCATCCGAAGTTGCACATCCACTGCTAGGCAGTTGGTCGAGATAGCAAAATAGTGAAAATTGTACATCAACGGGCAGGGAGGAAGTAGAACATCAACTACTAGGCAGTTGGCTTGGGCAGCAAACGAAGTTGCACATCAAAGTGTTAGGGGTAGTTTGGGGTGGAAGTCTCCGTCAGTGAAAACTGCACATCCACGGGTAGTGCAAAAGTTGCATGTCGACGCTCAAGTAGTTGCACATCGATTCTTAAACAGTTGCACCGAAACGGGGAGTAAATTGCACACACAAAAATTCATCGAAGCATATCCATGCGGGATCATGTTTCGAAGAGCACGCCGGAAAGGTTTTAACAGTGAAAACACATCTTAATTCCGACGCATAGTTTAAAAGTTCAAAGATCCCAATTAAATGTGTTCACACATGCTTTTGTAATTTTGTTTTCTTTTTTCCGTTAACCTGCTACCTTTTCTCTTTAATATGAATTAGATTTTTTTAATATGAATTAGATTTTTTTAATATGAATTAGGGAGACTATTTAGTTCCTTTTATAGACTAGGGACAAAATACTTCCTTTTTGGCGGGCTGCTCCATAGACTACTGTATAGCAGGGTCCACTTGTCAGGCTTTGCCAAGTGTATTTTCGCAGGAACTCGATGAACATGTAATTCTGCCAAGTTTATTAAGTTTGTCTAGTTGTTTTTCGTTGGAACCTGGCAAAGGGATAGCTCTGCCGAGTTGCTTATCACCATCGAGTCCAATTTTGAATTAAACTCGACATAGAGAAGTTTGCCGAGTTTTTGATAAAATGAACTCGGCGAAGTATCAGAACTCGGGACAAAACTAGATTCTAGTAGTGTGAGAATGACTATATGTGCAACTAGAGCTAGTATAGAAGCCCACAAAAAAATGATCGCTGTATGTGTAACTTCTCAATGATCGTATCATTGAGAACAACTATGTGTGCAACAACAACTACTATAGATGCCAACAAAAAGTGATCACCGTGTGTGTTACTTCCGAATGACCATATCCAACTGAGAACAATTATGTGTGTAATGACTAGAACTACTATAGATGCCAACAAAAATGATCGCCGTGTGTCCAACTTCCCAATGATCGTATCCATCTGAGAATGATTATGTGTGCAACTGGAACTACTATAGATGCCAACAAAAATGATAACCATGTATGCAAGTCCCCAATGATCGAATCCAATTAAGAACAACTATGTGTGCAATTAAAACTACTATTGATGCCAATAAATATGATCATTATGTGTGCAAGTTCCCAATGGTCATATCCAACTGTAGATTTCATATAAAAACTAACGTCTTAGTTTTAACTCCGCGGCCATGCATGAGCACCCTCCATGATAATTCATGTGCGACTATGCAGACAAGATTGTGCAACTTTATATCCATGCATGTGCGACTGTGCCGACGAGAGTGTGCAACCCCGCGGCCATGCGTGAGCACCTCCCACGACAATTTATGTGCGACTATGCACACGAGATTGTGCAACTCTGTGGCTATGCATGTGTGACTATACCGACGAGAGTGTGCAATTCCGCGGACGGGCGTGAGCACCTCCAACGACAATTCATGTGCGACTATGCGGACGAGATCGTGCAACTCCGTGACCATGCATGTGCGACTGTGCCGACCAAAGTGTGCAACTCCGCGGCCATGCGTGAGCACCCCCACGACAATTCATGTGCGACTATGCGGACGAGATTGTGCAACTCTGTGTCCATGCGTGTGCGACTATGTCGGCGAGATTGTGCAACTACGCGGCCGGGCGTGAGAACCTCCCACGATAATTCATGTGCGACTATGCGGAGCGGATTGTGCAACTCTGTTGCCATGTGCAACTACACCGATGAAAGTGTGCAACTTCACGGCAGGGCGTGAGAACCTCCCACGATAATTCATATGAGACTATGCGGACCAGATTATGCAATTCTGTGGCCATGTATGTGCCAACTAGGACTACTATGTGTGCAACTACAACTACTATGGATGCCAATAAAAAATACTCCCTCCGTCTCAAAATACTTGTCTTAGATTCATCTAAATACAGATGTATCAAGTCACGTTTTATTATTAGGTACATCCGTATTTAGACAAATCTAAAACAAGAATTTTGAGATGGAGGAAATAGTAAACAATAGATCAACTTAGAAAGACACATTCTTATAAGAGCGTTTTTTATACTAAGAAGTAAATCGATGCTTCTGTCGCTGCTAGCTTATAGTAGTATTTGCTTTTCTACAGTAAACTGAACCATGGCCTGCTCCTGCTGCCGTTTATGTTTGCTTTTCTATAGTAAAATGAGCCATGACCTGCTGCTGCCGCCGCTGAAATTGAAACTCAACTGAACCATGTCTTGCTGCTGCTTCCGTTGCTAGATGCCGCCGCTACCTGCTGCCGTTGCTAGATGCCGCTGCTGACGCCTGCCGGCACGGCGGCACACAGTTTCTTCAGAACTGAAGCGGTGAAGCCCACAGGCCACAGTAAACAAAATCCATCCATGTCGTGCGCTGCTGGACGAGCGGAGGAAGCAGGGCATGCGGGTGAGGTCCGTGCTCTCCTTCAACTGTGGCGACAGCTGCGGCAGCCAAACAACCGCGGCGAGGGAGGCGTCAGGTACGTCGCGCTTGGAGGCGGCCTTGTGGGAGACGGGGCCGACGGTGAGCGCCGGGGCCATGTCCACGGAGCGGTCGCGGTGGGCGGCCGATCCCGGGAGGCCGAGGCGAACCCCACATCGCCGCCTGGATTGGGGTGGGGCGGACGAGCAGCAGGAGGACGACGCGGGGATGGGAGCGGCGGCGGAGAGGCGAAATCGCAATGGGTGGGGTTAGGGGGTGGAGGAGACAACGAGGATATGATGGTTCCGACAAGGTGGCACGTGAAGCACGGCGGGGCGATGTGGCGTGATCCTGCGGCCAGGAACCGGCCGCTCGTTCCATCTAGATAGTGCGCGGCCACTTTTTAGTTTTTAGGTTAAACTTATCCCTGAACAAATTCGGCTGGTTGGATAACCCCTTGATTCCACCATGAACCTTCAGAGGGTCCCAAACAACATTCAGATTCTCCGGCCTCTCGTCCAGGCTCGGCATCTTGCGGAGGAAGGGGAAAAGTACCGAGGTGAGGATCCGATTGCCGCCGACGCCGAGGAGGGTTAAGGACGGCGGTGAGGATCCGATTGCCACCCGTCGGGAGCGATTGGATTGGATTGACGGAGGTGCTGGGAGAAGGCCTCCTATGTGTATATAGCTCAGGCCTCCTTTTTTTTGAGACAATATAGCTCAGGCCTCCTATGTGTATATAGGAGAAGGCCTCCTGTATATCGCTCAGGCGGGCTTGCAAGCCCAGCTCGTCTGGCCCAATAGGCACGCGGACGGATAATTCCCCAAACTAGTACTCCTCAACGGGTTTTCCCCCTCACGTTAGGGTTTTCCTCCTCTCGGCGGCGACTCTTGCTGCTCGTTGAGATCTCTCTCTTCCCTACCCTAATCTTGCTGTGATCTCTGGCTCGTGAGATTGTGCATCGCTGCATGATCTGCGACGGGGTCTATTGGCGAATTGGTGGATTAGGGTTGGATCACATCCCGTTGGATTGGTTCTAACCGGGCGAGGGAACAAGAGTATGGCGACCAAGGCTTCTGGCTCGGGTGATCCAGAGGAATTGGAGGCTTTGATGAAGGAGTTGGGGCTCTCGGAAGAGGATCTCGATGATGTGGAGGTGGATCAGAATTCTCTGCGTCCAGAGGCCACCAGATGGATGGCAATCGCTAGGGTTAACATTGAGAGACCCTACAGCCAGTTTTGGTTCTATAAGAACATGCGAGCGGCATGGGATCTCGCACAAAAGGTCAACATACGCCCCCTGGAGGACAATCTGTACACTCTTCAATTCTCGTGTTTGGGCGATTGGGAGCGCGTAATGGAGGAGGGACCCTGGGCTTTTCGCGGCGATGCAGTGATCCTTGCACCATATGATGGATTCACCAAGCCGTCGTCGATCAAGTTGGACCTTCTGGAAATTTGGCTGAAGATCCACGACTTCCCAGATGGATTTGTATCACAGATTCCGTCTCTGGCAGCCAAGATCGGAGAGCTAGTCTATGCTGAACCCGCCTCGCACGATTTCGAAGGCAATTTTTACAGGGTCCGGGTGAAGATTGATGTAAACAAACCACTTAGGAACGCTGTCTCTCTCAAGGTGGGTGAGAGAAGGATGATCTTTCGTGTCAAATACGAGCGTCTCCCCAACTGATGCGCCGTCTGTGGGAGGCTCGGTCATATGTACAAGGAACATGGGGATGGAGTGCACCCTCCGCCAGCCCTTGTCTTCAAAAACCTGAAAGCTGAGTGGTTCAGAGGAGCAGGACCAGGCCCAGGAGCATCCAGAAACAAGAAGAAAGAGGCCCAAAATGGTAATAGAAGGCAGCTGGACCATGCAACAGAGGACATGGATGAGCAGATGGCGGAGGCAGGAAACAACAGGAAGCGTTCTCAAGCATCTGAACTAGCGGCTACGTCGAGTGCACGCGCGCCCATACTGTCGGGCTCTAGCGAGAGTATGCTGGCTCTCCCACCGGCGCCTGTCCCGCACAGTCCTCCCCCAAAGCAGGACCCAAAGAGGCCAAAGACATCTGATAATGGTCAGAAGAACAGCCAAGATAAGAATGTTACCAAGAGGGGCGGCAAGTTGACTGAAGCTACATCAGCGGACTCCTGAGAGGAGGACCGCCGGGCGCAATGAGTGTACTATGTTAGAACTGTCGCGGTGTGGGCAAAGCTGCGACGGTTCGAGAACTTCGCGATTTAGCGAGGAAATTTGCCCCTACCCTTTTGTGTATTATTGAAACTCAATTGGATAGAGTTAGGGTAGAGAGGTTAGCTGGCACTCTTGGTTTTGATAATGCTTTTGCTGTTAGTAGTCAGGACCGTAGCGGCGGCCTGGGAGTTTTCTGGAATAATCCAATAAAGGTTGAGGTTTCGGGGTATTCTGAATATCATATTGATTGCTCTATAGTTGACCCTGTGTCTGCCCCATGGAGGGCTTCCTGTTTCTATGGTGAAGCACGTACTAACTTGAGAAACCAGACGTGGGATACAATGAAAGGGATAGCAAATGTAAGCAATCTCTCTTGGCTGTGCATCGGGGATTTCAACGAGGTCCTACGTCCGGAAGAACAGGAAGGGATAGGAGAGAGAAGTAACGCCCAGATCCAAGGCTTCCGGGATGTTATTGATATTTGCATGTTGATGGACTTGGGATACATAGGCAATTTCTGGACTTTTGAGAAAAAGGTTACCGGGGGCAGCTATACAAGAGTAAGACTGGACCGAGCGCTTGCTTCCGCAGAGTGGATCAATTTGTTTCCGGAGGCGCACCTAAAGCATCTGAGTGCAACCACTTCGGATCACTGCCCGATCCTTTTGTCACTCCATGACGAACTAGTCCGACCTCCAGCGAAGCCACCTTTCCGTTATGAGGTCATGTGGGAGTCTCATGAATCCTGGCGGGACACGATTACACGAAACTGGAGCCAGGAACAGCCGGCAGTAACGATGGAAGGCCTCCGGGACAAACTTCGGGTAATCTCAGGAAACTTGGGCAGATGGAACAAGGAGACTTTTGGGTTGGTTTGGAAGGAGATTAAAACACTCACAGCGGAGCTCGAACGCCTTCGGAGTGAACCAACCAGGGTGGGGCCGACCCATGCAGAGATTAAGGTCAACGAGAAACTAGTGGAATGGTACCATCGGGAGGAATTAATGTGGAGGAAACGCTCGAGGATAGAGTGGTTATCAGCGGGTGACAGGAATACTAAATTTTTCCATCTGAGAGCGAGTATGAGGAGGAAGAAGAATATGATTAAGGCCTTGGCCAACTCCCTGGGAGCCATTATCGATGATCCAGCTGAGCTGAAAGTAATGGTGGCAGATTTTTATAAGAACCTATACACGTCGGAAGGAGTCAGCGACATGGACGGGGTCCTTCAGCATGTTCCGGCCAAGGTGACCCAATAGATGAATGATACACTACTAGCGCCATATACCAAGGAGGAAGTGAAGACGACACTTTTTTCAGATGTTTCCTACAAAGTCCCCGGGCCCTGATGGGTTCCCTGCTCATTTTTATCAGCGACACTGGGGCTTATGCGGAGATGAGGTCACCAATGCTGTTCTCAGAATTGTCCGTGGAGAGGAAAGTGCAGAATGTGTCAATGATATGGTCCTAGTCCTCATTCCAAAGGTGATGAATCCGACCCTCTTAACCCAGTTTCGCCCCATAAGCTTATGTAATGTTATATACAAAATTGCATCGAAAGTGGTTGCAAACATGTTGAAGAGCATTCTCTCGGACATTATATCTGAGGAGCAGTCAGCCTTTGTGCCTGGAAGATTGATAACGGACAATATCATATGTGCTTATGAATGTCTACATTTTATGAAGAGGAGCAGGGCAAAATAAAATAGCTTTTGTGCGCTAAAGCTAGATATGATGAAGGCATATGATAGGTTGCAGTGGCCTTATCTTCAAGCCATCATGATCAAACTTGGGTTCAGTCAACAGTGGGTAAATATTGTTATGAGCATGATTAGCTCTGTTTCTTTCTCGGTTCAGTTTAATGGTGAGAAGCTAGAGTATTTCAAACCATCGCGGGGTATCCGACAGGGAGATCTGATCTCCCCCTACATCTTCTTGATTGCAGCAGAGGGCCTTTCGTGCCTCTTAAAAAACAGTTCTCAGCCGTCTGCACTTGATGGGATCAAGGTGGCGCCCACAGCTCCGGTAGTGAACCACCTCCTGTTCGCGGACCACAGCCTGCTGCTTTTCAAGTCAAGTGTGGAGGGGCGGCAAAAGTATCAAATCTGTTGGACACTTATTGCAATGCTTCAGGTCAGCGAGTAAACCATGATAAATCTTCTATATTTTTCAGCAAAGGCTGCCCACAGGCGTTGAGAAACGACATGAAAAACATCCTCAATGTCCAAAATAAGACGCTGAATGAGAGGTATCTAGGGATGCCAACAGATGTGGGACACTCAAAGATGGGCACTTTCAGATATCTCAGATATAGGGTTTGGGAAAAAGTAAAGGGATGGATGGAGAAACTCTTATCGGCAGCGGGCAAGGACGTGTTGATTAAGGCAGTGGCCCAGGCTTTGCCAGTATTCTCTATGGCTGGCTTCAGGCTGCCAAGGGGGCTCTGCAAAAACATTATGTCCATCATCCAACAATTTTGGTGGGGTAGCAAGGCGGGCAAGAGAAAACCAAGTTGGGTGGCTTGGGACGTCATGACCAGGCCAAAACATCTAGGTGGACTCGGTTTCCGGTATATGGAGGTTTTTAATCTGGCTTTGCTTGCCAGACAAGCCTGGAGGGTTTTAAATGACCCAAGTTCTCTGAGTGCTAGAATTCTGAAAGCAGTATACTTCCCGAACACAACACTGCTGGACGCAGAGATCGGAGGGAGGCCATCACAAATATGGCGGGCGTTGTTGGATGGGAGAGACATGCTAAGGCTAGGGATCATCAGGAGAGTTGGGAATGGGAGAACTACAGATATTTGGCACCATAACTGGCTTCCGAGGCAAGGGATGTTGAGGCCCATCACGTCACTCATCCCAAACCCACCCAGACTCGTCTCCCAGCTCATCACACCGGCCACGGCAACGTGGAATGAGCCACTGATTCGGGTAGTTTTTCTTCCAATTGATGCAGAGGCCATCTTAAGTATTCCGCTGCGCACAAGAAACATCAGCGACTTTTGGGCATGGAGCGGTGAGAAGAAGGGCGAATTCACTGTTAAATCAGCATACAGAATTATACTGAACACTAAGCTCACGAGGGAGAATTGGATTGAGGAGAATGCGGGATCCTCAGGGTCAGAGCGAGAGTCAAATGCTTGGTCTACCCTATGGAAGGCTAAACTACCACCAAAAATAAAGTTCTTTCTCTGGAGACTAGCGAGAAGCTCGATACCTACAGCGGATGTGCTGGAGCACAGGCACATGGCTGATTCTGCAGCTTGCATGGTCTGCGGAGCCCCGGACTCGTGGCGTCATACGATGATTGACTGCACTATGGCAAGGTGTGTTTGGGCGCTAGCGGACGACAGCTTAGTGCAGGAGATGAGCCAGCATGCCACCACCAATCCAAGGGATTGGGTTTTTGCTCTGAATGATGTTCTGTCAACCGAATGTCGAGGCTCACAATTTAGCGAAGCATGCTCTAAAGCTAGGGGCGGGCCGCCGTGTATGGTTAGGCCACCCCGGAAACCTTTCTTTCGTCCCTGTAACTATGGTGACGGGTTAATAAAGGCTTCATGAATTGTCTAAAAAAACTAGTACTCCTCAACACCTCAAAAAAAACAGACACCCCTCAAAATTTTGCCTCAAAAGAAAAAAGATACCCCTAAAAAAATACTCCCTCCGTCCTGTAATATAAGAGTTTTTGACACTAGTGTCAAGGACGGAGGGAGTAGTACATACCAGACTAGAAGAGTAGTTGCTAAAAAAGTAATTTATCATTTTTTTTGACTAACTACTGCAAGGCACAGCCTCACAGTCTTTTATTCCAAATAAAGCAATAGTCCAGTACAAGTTAACTATATACAGAAAGAAACAAAAGAGGGCCAAGGGAGGCAAACTTACCTAAACCTACCTATACAAAGGAGAACTCAAGGTAACCCTTCCAACCAGGCTAGGAGGAGGGGTCTAACATGAGCCTTAACTCTATTAGAAAGCAAAGTGAGGTCATGTACAAATTTACAACGCCAAGCACTAAACGTAGGTCGTTCCCCTCTGAAAGTCCTTCCATTCCGAAGAATCCAAATGTTCCAAGCTGCTGTGAACACCACCTCAAAGAAAAAGCATTTAGCAAATCTTTGTCTGGCCAAAGAAATGCATTGATGGACATTAGAACCACCAGACCAGTCAATGTGCAAATAAGTCCAGATCCTTATATTGAAGTTGCAGGAAAAAAACAGGTGTTGACGATCCTCATATATATGCTGGTGGCACAACACACAAAGATTATCAGCATCCCCAGCCCGCTAGTGCCTCCTCACCAGCAGGTCCTTGGTGTTGAGTCTGTCAAAGAATAGGAGCCAAGCAAAAACCTTGATTTTCAGCGTACATCGACTGCTCCATAACCATTTTCAAGGCTAAATGGTGACCATATGAGAGTGCATGATGGTGTAGTAGCTCTTTGATGTGTAAGCTCCCGTGGGTCCTACCCAAGACCAAACATCATTAGCCAACGGGTCCCTATCCAAATTGTTCACCTAGACGGTGAGCGAAACAAGTTCAATAGCAGCCTGCTGGGAAATAGGCAACTGAAAGAAAGAGGCCCTATCGTGACTGTCAATGAAATCTGCCACAGAAATCTTATCATCCAAAGCATAAGAGAACAACCGAGGCAATCTTTGTCTCAAAGGCATCGTTGAACCACCCAAATTCCAAGCATCACACCAGAACAAAACCGAGTCCCCTTTGTTAACTGAAACAGAGGCAACAGCTCTGTAATTATTAGCTAACTTAAAAATACCCTTCCACCAAAAGGAGCCACAAAGAATAGTGGCATGAGGGACAACTCCATCATAGTATGAATCCCACAACAAGGATACCCAGGGTATATCCGCTTTATTGTAGAATTTATGTAAGTGTTTAATGAGGAGCCCTTGGTTCTGAAGCTGCAGGTTGATGACCCCCAATCCTCCTTTTTCCTTGGGTCTGCAAACCATATCCCACGCAGCAAGGGATTGCCTCGGTGTATCAGAGTTTCCTCTCCAAAGACATTGGCGCATAATCCGCTCTAATTGCTTGATGATGCCAGGTGGAATGGATACGGAGCAGAGGAAGTATATAGGCATGGACGAAAGAACCGATCTCAGCAACTGGAGCCTGCAACCTTGGTTCAACATAGCTAAACTTGCAGTCAAACGCCTCTCAAGTGAATCCACCAAAGGCATCAGATCAAGGATCGTGGGCTTGGTCGTTCCCAAGGGGAGGCCAAGATAGGTGAATGGCAGTGATCCTAGAGTACATTGAAAGACCTGAGAAAGCCGAAGAGCCTCAGCTTCAGGGACATTAATAGGTACCATCATGGATTTAGCAAAGTTTACTCTGAGACCAGTAGATTCAGCAAAAACCTGCAACATATCTCTGAGGGCTACGAGCTGGGCTTCATCCGCAGGGAGTAGCATGATAGTATCATCAGCATACTGGATTATTGGAAAATCCGTGTCATTGCAATCAGTCGGCAGAGAGAGAATACCATCAAGCAACATCTTGTTAACAACCGACTGCAACAGGTCTGCTGCCAAAACAAAAAGCAATGGAGAAAAAGGGTCCCCTTGCCTAACCCCATGCTTACACTTAAAGTGATTGCCGGGGATGCCGTTAAGAAGTACCTGAGAGTCACCAGAGGACAAAATTTCCTTGACCCAACCAATCCATTTGGGGGGAAAACCTTTTGCCATAAGCAGAGCCAGAATGGCCTCATGCTCAACAGTATCAAAAGCCTTAGCAAAATCCAACTTTAATAGAATGATTGGTTTCTTTGATTGCTTGCACTGATAGATGTACTGAAACGCCCATGCCACGCAATCCTGAATAGACCGATGTTTCAAAAAACCATATTGGTTCTTGTGTATGCACTTGAGGATTACCTTTTGCAGTCGATTGGCCAACAGTTTAGTGAGGAATTTGAGGCAGGTGTTAGTTAAGGAAATAGGCCAGAAATCATTAGGGCCCATTGGCGCCAACAATTTGGGGATGAGGGTGATGAAGGAAGAATTGATATTCTGCAAGCTAATCCTCCCCTCAAAAAAATCCTTAACTAACTTTCTGAAATCTGTCTCAATAATAGTCCAACATTTCTTGACAAACATACCGTTAAACCCATTAGGTCCAGGTGCCCAATTAGTAGGCAAATCTTTAAGCACCGCAGAAATCTCCTCATCAGAAAAGGGAGCGTCCAATTCCTCAAGCCCAAGACAGGGGCAATCAGAGAGGAGAGATCAAAACCCACGGATATACCCTGCGCTTGGCCCATTCTGGACTTAAAGGAGCTCCATAAAATTCCTACCATTTGGTCATGATCACTGACAACAGAACCATCCTCTCTCTGCAACGAGGAGATTGTGTTTCGTCTAAGCCTCTACGAGGCCATAGCATGAAAGAACTTGGAGTTTTCATCCCCCGCCATGATATATCTGATGGTGCACCTCTGCTTCCAATATATATGATGCAGTTTCAGTACGCGTTCATACTGAAGCTTGACCATTTTCCTAAAGTTAAACTCATGTCTGGTAAGGGGTCTGAGTTCCTCAAGGTTATCAAAATACAAAACCACCTCTGAACATTTAGTGTCCAACCTTTTTAAGGAGGAAAGATTAGTGCTCCACTTCTTGAGTGCAAGTCTCAACCTCTTGAATTTAACAGACAAAGTGGCAGGTGCAGATAAGCCCACAGCAACAGGCTCCTCCCAAGAGGTCCTAACACAGTCAAGGAAACCTGGCATTTCCACCCAAAAATTCTCAAAGCGGAAGATCTTCGACTTCGGAATAGTGGTATCGATTGACACAACACAAGGCACATGATCGGAGGAGGTTTTAGCCAAAGGAAATACTACTGTATTCGGATAAGCAGATATCCAGTCAGCAGTAGTAAAAAAACCAATCCAGCTGCTCCAAAAGAGGTTGTTCCTGCATATTAGACCAGGTATAGGCTCTGCCTTTCAGTGGTAACTTGTAACGCCCCAAGACCGATGCTCCAGACGTCTTCCATGTTTTTTGTTGTTGTCATGTGTTCCGTTTGTTTGTTGCATTCATCACCGCATCATCCGCATTGCATCGGCACTTCGTTGTTGTCATTTTTCAAAATTTGCATTCGTTAGTCGTTGACCGTTTCGAGTCCAACCGGGGTTTTTGTTTCCCTCTTGTCTGGCCGTTTGAGCCTCTCTACATTCTACCCTTCCCTCGCGCGCGTCCGAAAGTTGTCCCGAACCCGACCCGCTCTGTCGTTGCCAATGGGTCCGGATCAACCCCAAACATCTATAAAACATCTCCGTTTTCATAATTGGTTTTCCTAGCCTATTTTTCCGGAACCGTTCAATTTTAATCGGAGGGACCAAATACCCCTATCCAAAAATCCTCTTGCTATATAAACTAGTATAACCCTAGATTTTAGGACCCTTGTCCCATCCATCCTCCTAGCCGCCGCCACTCCTCCTGTCTCCTCCTCCTTGGGATCCCTCCCGATCGAAACTTCCAACCGAAGCCGCCACCTTCCTCCTCATTTTCCAGATCGGGCCAACCACAACCCAGGCCCCCTCGTTCCACTCCTCGCCCAAGCCCCGAGCTCCTCCTCGTCCCCGTGTTCGCCCCGGAGCCCAGCAGGACGGCCGCCGCCGACCTCCTCCGTTCCGTCCCGAACCTGCAGCTAGCAACATGAGCACCCACCCCTCCCTCCGTTCTTCTCCTTCCTCTGGATTCTCCCTCTCAATCCTCTCTCTGTTCTGTTGCCATGGACAGGAGCTCGTCGCCGCGCTGATCTGTCTCCACCGGCGTTCGAAGTTCCCTTGGAGCCCGGATCTGGCACCCCGGCCCCCGGATTCGCTCCTCCTCCGCCCGGTTCCAGCAAGCACCGGCGTCCTGCCGTTCTCCTTCGACGCCGGAGCTCCCGCAAGCCATCCCCGACGCCGGTCCTCATCTGCAGCACCCCAGCCTCGCGCGCCTCCTCTGCTCCAAGGCCGCGGCCTCGCCTCGAGTCTCCCCGCTGTCGTCCGACCTCGCCGGCGAGCATCCCGTCAGGCCGGTCTGCTTCGTCCAGCCGCCTCCCACCACTCAGGTCGCCCCATCGCGTCCCTCCCATCTCCCCTGCTATCTCTCTCCTTCCCTTCCCCAAGTCCACGCCGCAGCCGCTGCATCGCTTCTGCATCGAGCAGCGCTCGACCGCGCGTTGACTGCGCCCGCCTCGCGCGTGGGTCGCCTGCTGGCCTCCAGATCAGGCCCAGCCAGCGCCCCGCCGGCCTGCCTCTTCCACCGACTGGGCCAAAGCCCATGGTGAGCAGCGCCCAGCCCCTCTCCTGTGCATGTTGGGCCAGCCAGTTTCAGCCCAGTGCACGTTTTTTTCCCGTTGAACGAATTTCCTATTTATCCATAAAACTACATATTTATAGTTTGGACCCCGAGCATCATGCATATAATATCTCACTAACCGTGCATCGGATTAAAATGATTTAAACATGTAAAATGCTTAGATTTTTATCTAGTTTCATAATATCCAACTTTCATCTATGTTTAAAATGTTTAATTTGTTGTTTCCATTAATTTGCTTGAATGCCCTGTTAAAATGGTTTAATTCATAACTATTTAACCGTAGCTCAGAATTTAATAAACTTTATATGTAAATGGGGTAGAAAAATGCATAGTTTAACATGATGCACTTTATTTTCCTGTTTAATAACTCTAAAATATGTTTTAGGGCAGAACAGTACCAAATCTAATATATGCTCATGAGGTTTTTCCGGACTTGTTGTTTGTTGTTCCGGCCTCATTTAAATTTGCCTAGATAGGTAGTTTTTCATATGTTTCACCTCTTGCCATGCTTCATTAAACCGGACATGCATCATACTTGATTGTGCATCATGCCATGTTTATGTGATGATTGTTTACTATGTTGTTTGTTTCTTTCCGGGTTGTTTCTCTCGTTAGCTTCGGTTTCGTTCCGGAGTTGTGAGGATTCGTTCGACTACATCCATTTGTCTTCTTCATGGACTCGTTCTTCTTCCTTGCGGGATCTCAGGCAAGATGACCATACCCTCGAAATCACTTCTATCTTTGCTTGCTAGTTGCTCGCTCTTTTGCTATGCCTATGCTGCGATACCTACCACTTGCTTATCATGCCTCCCATATTGTCAAACCAAGCCTCTAACCCACCTTGTCCTAGCAAACCGTTGTTTGGCTATGTTACCGCTTTGCTCAGCCCCTCTTATAGCGTTGTTAGTTGCAGGTGAAGATGAAGTTTGTTCCTTGTTGGAACATGGAGATGTTGTTCCTTGATTGGAACATGTTTACTTGTTGGGATATCACAATACCTTATATATTATTAATGCATCTATATACTTGGTAAAGGGTGGAAGGCTCGTCCTTATGCCTGGTGTTTTGTTCCACTCTTGCCGCCCTAGTTTCCGTCATATCGGTATTATGTTCCCGGATTTTGCGTCCCTAACGCGGTCGGGTGATTTATGGGACCCCCTTGACAGTTCGCTTTGAATAAGACTCCTCCAGCAAGGCCCAACATTGGTTTTACCATTTGCCTCACCTATGCCCTTTTATTTCCCTTGGGTTTCCGGAGCCCGAGGTTCATCTTTATTTTAGTCCCCCGGGCCAGTTCTCCTTCGAGTGCTGGTCCAAACCGAGCGATGTCCGGCGCCCCCTGGGCAATCAGGGTCTATGCCAACCCGACGTCTGGCTCATCCGGTGTGCCCTGAGAACGAGATATGTGCAGCTCCTATCGGGATTTGTCGGCACATCCAGGCGGCTTTGCTGGTCTTGTTTTATTACTGTCGAAATGTCTTGTAGCCGGGATTCCGAGACTGATCGGGTCTTCCCGGGGAGAAGGAATATCCTTCGTTGATCGCGAGAGCTTATCATGGGCTAAGTTGGGACACCCCTGCAGGGTTTGAACTTTCGAAAGCCGTGCCCGCGGTTATGGGCAGATGGGAATTTGTTAATGTCCAGTTGTAGAAAACCCAAAGTTGATCTTAATTAAAATACATCAACCGCGTGTGTGACCGTGATGGTCTCTTCTCGGCGGAGTCCGGGAAGTGAACACGGTGTTGGAGTTATGCTTGACGTAAGTAGTTTCAGGATCACTTCTTGATCATAGTTGTTCGACCGTGCTTTTGCCTTCTCTTCTCGCTCTCATTTGCGTATGTTAGACACCAGATATACTAGTCGCTTGCTGCAGCTCCACCTCACTACCCTATCCTACCTTTAAGCTTAAATAGTCTTGACCTCGCGGGTGTGAGATTGCTGAGTCCCCGTGACTCACAGATACTTCCAAAACCAGTTTGCAGGTGCCGATGAAACCGTGCAGGTGACGCACCCAAGCTCAAGGAGGAGCTCGATGAAGATCTTGTTCATTGTGTTGTTTCATTTCAGTTGATCAGTAGTGGAGCCCAGTTGGGGTCGATCGGGGATCTGTGTAGCATTTGGGGTAGTCTTCTTTTATTTTGGTTCCTTAGTCGGACCTTGAGTGTATCTGTTTGATGTAATGCTTTACTCATGTATTGCGTGAAGTGGCGATTGTAAGCCAACTATGTATCTCTTTCCCTTATGTATTACATGGGTTGTGTGAAGATTACCTCACTTGCGACATTGCTTTCAATGCGGTTATGCCTCTAAGTCGTGCTTCGACACGTGGGAGATATAGCCGCATCGAGGGCGTTACAAGTTGGTATCAGAGCCTTCCCCGACCTTAGGAGCCCCCACTGATTGATCGTTTTTAGCGGCCGAGTTGTGTCTAGAAAAATGTTTTGAGTCATTTAGGAATTATGTATCGGAGAGTTTAGGAATTCTTTTTACTTCCCAGTCTCCTCATCGCTCTGGTAAGGCATCCTGACGTAGAGTTTTGACTCTTCTCTTCTCAAATTTCACTAAATTTTTTTTAGGATCACGCGGGTATCTTAGAATCGTGCCGATGGTTTTGTGATGACAACATTGTCTTGGTGCCTCCTGTCAGCAGGGGTTTAGTGGAAGTGTCCCGTGGAGTTGAGCTCTGAGGTGTTGTCGTCATAATTTTATCGTTGCAGTTCTGGAATACCTGAGTTTAGTACGCCGACATCGAAAATCTCTTCTGTACAGTTGTTGGTGAGATAACCCTGAGAGCCCAGTACTGAGGCGAGTGCGGGAGTATTGCCATAACTCGTATAACCGATGCTTTTCAAAGGTTGAGGTTAACGATTTCCGAAGGTTTCTTGGTTATGTGTTGAAGGATGGATACAGCTGGATCTAGGTATTGTTAGTTTGGGTGATATATTTTGTGTCCCCTGTATCCCCAACACCAGATTGCATAACCAGAAAGTTTCGGGAGTTTATAGGTGGGAATTCAAGTAGCTCCTAGAATATCTTTCCGACAGATGCATGATATGGGATTGGGTAAATCTCTATCATATGTATTTGTTTCGGCTTATTCTGCAAGCCAAATCCTTTGTTTTGTTTTAAGTTGTGGTATTCGAGTTGCTTCAAAGTCAAATGCGTATTCCATACCTTTTCCAAGTGGTGTTCTCATGTTTCTATGGGAGTGCTAATCCTTCTTGATCATCGAGATTGTCATGTTAATTCTTTTCCAACCGGCGTGCTTCTCTTCAAGTGGACTCGATCATTTTCAACATCCGCAAGATCAACTCTAAGTATTCTCAACGGTGTTTGTTTTCATTCGTCCCAAGTTGTCTTTGTTTTCCCGCCCTCCCACCCTTATTTCTTCAAGGACGCGGATTCTTAATCAAGTATCCATTTTATTCATGAGAAGTCTCTTCATTCTTTTCTTTCAATGTTCTTATCCGGTGATTTTCTATGAAGATGCGCAACAACTTCAAGTTCATCATTCTTTGTTATTTTTTTTTCTTTTCCGATGGATTCAATTCAAGTTTTAGGTGTTGATCTTATCCCCTTCCTCGTTTCAAGTGCTTTCTTATGCCGGTGTATCTCTTAATCATTCACCTCTCGCTTTTCCATTTGTTCCGGAGTGTTGAAGATATCTCAGGCGATTCGCGTTGTCATTCTTAATCCTTTCAAGCTTTTTCGAGGTTGTTATCTCATTCAAGCCATTTAATTCAACCGGTGCAATCTCTCTTTTAAAGCGTTCAACAGTGTTTCTTTTGAGTGGGCCCTAACCCACAGGTCTTTTCCCAGGATCTTACCTGACTCTTCTAATTATCCCGAAGTTATTCTCAAATTCTTTTCGAAGCTTGACGTAAGAATGAATTTTCATCAGTCATATGTCTTTCTCCAAAATCTTTTAAACTCTTTTCATCTTTGGCTCAACCTTTCCTCTTTTAATCCTTCCGGAGTTTCTCAACAATTTGGTGGTGTTTCTCCTCGTCATTCTCAGCATTTCAAGACCGAAGAAGAGTTCCTCTTAAATCCTTACCCGTTCTTCCAAAGTTGTGTAGTTCAAGCTTGTTGCCATCCTCTCATAATTGTTTTCGATTGCGAGAATTCTTTTCACTCATCCGGAGCATTTCAGGAGTCTTTTCAGTTTGATTCTCTGGAACTCATCATCTCAGAATTACTCATTCTAGCTTTCAGCTCTCGTTCTCCAAATCTTACCGGTGGATCATTCAAATATCCTCGAATCGATTCATGATCTCTTGTTCTCACGTATCTAAATTCTGTCAAGTATCTTTATTCGTTTTCTAATTCTTCCCGGTGAATTGTGCCTTTGCGACTTTCATTATCAATTCTTACGGTGGTTCATTCAAGAATTCTCTTCCGTTTTTATCGTATCAATTCATTCGCTCTTTCCAAGTTCTATTCCGTTGTTACCGATGGTTCGTTGAAGTCCTTCCCAAGTTTGCGTCATATCTATCTTAATCCTTTCTACAAGAATAAGTAGTATGCCAAATCTGTTGCTTGTCATCAATCTAAATTGGTGAAGGATATGCATAACTTAATTCTTGTTCTTGTTTTACCCAAGTGATTAATTCCTTCTTCCAGAGTTCGTAATGGTATCAATTTCTCAGTTCTAAGTTGTTCATCTCTTCTTTCCGGAGTTTGTTCAACATATCACATTTTTTATTTCATTTGTTCATTTTTCTTTCCGGAGTTCCAAGTTTTCTCGGTTATATCATTTCAAAGCTTCATCTTATCATTGCAAGGCTTCACCTTGTATTTTCAACTTCTCTTTCTTTCTATCATCTTTTCATTACCGGAGTTCTTCATGGAGGCTCTACATGGTGGTTCATCAAGGATTCCTTTCATTCTCAATCGTTCTTCAAGATATCTCTCAGAGTTAAGATCCGCCAAGCTATACTCTAAAATAAACATGGTGTTCTACACATGTTTTGTTTTGAGGAGTTAGTAGTCTTCATCTTGCATTCCGAAGTGCAATTCTTTCTACCTTATCTTTTGAGGTGGTGTTATGTCATTGTTGATAATTTCCCTTCATGTTTCATGATTCGCAAGTTTTCAAGAGTGACATATCTAAATCCATCATTTTCTCTTCGATCAAAACATCTTTTCAACCTATCAATCCCTCCATTGGAGTTATCTTGGTAAAGATTTCACCTAAAGCTTTCCCTAAGGATTGTTGCCTTTTATGGTGCTTATAAATGACCCAAGTTCTTCGTTTGTTCTCCCGGTGAAATAAGTTTCTCGTCTCCTTGTTGATATCAATACAATCTTTTGCTTCGCGGTTAGTGGCAGAAGCTCACCTCATAATTTTGAGATGTTTCCATATGCCCACTACAAACTTATTCTTTTCGTTGTTGGTTTTTCCAACAACTCCATTCTAACCTTCTTGGAAGTGTGCTTTCCAAGATCATTTGTGGTAGAAGTTGGCATTTTCTTCTCCATTCCTTTATTCCAATGATCTATCTTCTATTTTTCTTCCGGAGGCATGGTGATGTTGCTCTCTTCACTCAACATCTCGAATTGTGAGGATCGTGTTCTTTTCTTTGCTTATCCATTTAACCGGAGTGTTGTGTCTATCATTCCTCTTTTAACCGGAGTCTCATCCAAGTGCTTTCATTTTGCCAAGTTCATATTCTATTCCTCCATTTCCAACCGGAGTGTTGTATCATCTCTTCAATATCGTATCATCTTATCAAGCTTTCATCTCGTTTCTACAGGAGTGCTGTCCAAATTATGTCATTCTTGTTCCTTGACTATCTCATTATACCGAGGTGATCATATTCTTTTCGTTCGTGAAGCTCTTATTTCCATGTCTTTCAACCTTCAAGTTCTCGCAATACTCCTTGTTCCTCTTTTCTACCGGATTGTTTGCAATTTCGTTCATCTCTGTTGTACTCTTTCTTTTAAATTGCTCAACCTCTCAAGGTTCGTGGTTTCACTCGTTCGTCAAAGAAGCAACTTAGTTTTACCTCTTCTTTTCTTCTTCCGTTTCCCTCCGGTGCCATTCTAGATCTCAGGACGAGATCCTCTTGTAGTGCTGGAGAGTTGTAACGCCCCAAGACCGACGCTCCAGACGGCTTCCATGTTTTTCGTTGTTGTCATGTGTTCCGTTTGTTTGTTGCATTCATCACCGCATCATCCGCATTGCATCGGCACTTCGTTGCTGTCATTTTTCAAAACTTGCATTCGTTAGTCGTTGACCGTTTCGAGTCCAACCAGGGTTTTCGTTTCCCTCTTGTCTGGCCGTTTGAGCCTCTCTACATTCTACCCTTCCCTCGCGCGCGTCCGAAAGTTGTCCCGAACCCGACCCGCTCTATCGTTGCCAATGGGTCCGGATCAACCCCAAACATCTATAAAACATCTCCGTTTTCTTAATTGGTTTTCCGAGCCTATTTTTCCGGAACCGTTCAATTTTAATCGGAGGGACCAAATACCCCTATCCAAAAATCCTCTTGCTATATAAACTAGTATAACCCTAGATTTTATGACCCTTGTCCCATCCATCCTCCTAGCCGCCGCCACTCCTCCTGTCTCCTCCTCCTTGGGATCCCTCCCGATCCAAACTTCCAACCGAAGCCGCCACCTTCCTCCTTGTTTTCCAGATCGGGCCAACCACAACCCAGGCCCCCTCGTTCCACTCCTCGCCCAAGCCCCGAGCTCCTCCTCGTCCCCGTGTTCGCCTCGGAGCCCAGCAGGACGGCCGCCGCCGACCTCCTCCGTTCCGTCCCGAACCTGCAGCTAGCAAGATGAGCGCCCACCCCTCCCTCCGTTCTTCTCCTTCCTCTGGATTCTCCCTCTCAATCCTCTCTCTGTTCTATTGCCATGGACAGGAGCTCGTCACCGCGCTGATCTGTCTCCACCGGCGTTCGAAGTTCCCTTGGAGCCCGGATCTGGCACCCCGGCCCCCGGATTCGCTCCTCCTCCGCCCGGTTCCAGCAAGCACCGGCGTCCTGCCGTTCTCCTTCGACGCCGGAGCACCCGCAAGCCATCCTCGACGCCGGTCCTCATCTGCAGCACCCCAGCCTCGCGCGCCTCCTCTGCTCCAAGGCCGCGGCCACGCCTCGCGTCTCCCCGCTGCCGTCCGACCTCGCCGGCGAGCATCCCGTCAGGCCGGTCCGCTTCGTCCGGCCGCCTCCCACCATTCAGGTCGCCCCATCGCTTCCCTGCCATCTCCCCTGCTATCTCTCTCCTTCCCTTCCCCAAGTCCACGCCGCAGCCGCTGCATCGCCTCTGCATCGAGCAGCGCTCGACCGCGCATTGACTGCGCCAGCCTCGCGCGTGGGTCGCCTGCTGGCCTCCAGATCAGGCCCAGCCAGCGCCCCGCCGGCCTGCCTCTTCCACCGACTGGGCCAAAGCCCATGGTGAGCAGCGCCCAGCCCCTCTCCTGTGCATGTTGGGCCAGCCAGTTTCAGCCCAGTGCACGTTTTTTTCCCGTTGGACGAATTTCCTATTTATCCAGAAAATTGCATATTTATAGTTTGGACCCCGAGCATCATGCATATAATATCTCACTAACCGTGCATCGGATTAAAATGATTTAAACATGTAAAAAGCTTAGATTTTTATCTAGTTTCATAATATCCAACTTTCATCTATGTTTAAAATGTTTAATTTGTTGTTTCCATTAATTTGCTTGAATGCCCTGTTAAAATGTTTTAATTCATAACTATTTAACCGTAGCTCAGAATTTAATAAACTTTATATGTAAATGGGGTAGAAAAATGCATAGTTTAACATGATGCACTTTATTTTCCTGTTTAATAACTCTAAAATATGTTTTAGGGCAGAACAGTACCAAATCTAATATATGCTCATGAGGTTTTTCCGGACTTGTTGTTTGTTGTTCCGGCCTCATTTAAATTTGCCTAGATAGGTAGTTTTTCATATGTTTCACCTCTTGCCATGCTTCATTAAACCGGACATGCATCGTACTTGATTGTGCATCATGCCATGTTTATGTGATGATTGTTTACTATGTTGTTTGTTTCTTTCCGGGTTGTTTCTCTCGTTAGCTTCGGTTTCGTTCCGGAGTTGTGAGGATTCGTTCGACTACATCCATTTGTCTTCTTCATGGACTCGTTCTTCTTCCTTGCGGGATCTCAGGCAAGATGACCATACCCTCGAAATCACTTCTATCTTTGCTTGCTAGTTGCTCGCTCTTTTGCTATGCCTATGCTGCGATACCTACCACTTGCTTATCATGCCTCCCATATTGTCAAACCAAGCCTCTAACCCACCTTGTCCTAGCAAACCGTTGTTTGGCTATGTTACCGCTTTGCTCAGCCCCTCTTATAGCATTGTTAGTTGCGGGTGAAGATGAAGTTTGTTCCTTGTTGGAACATGGAGATGTTGTTCCTTGATTGGAACATGTTTACTTGTTGGGATATCACAATACCTTATATATTATTAATGCATCTATATACTTGGTAAAGGGTGGAAGGATCGGCCTTATGCCTGGTGTTTTGTTCCACTCTTGCCGCCCTAGTTTCCGTCATATCGGTATTATGTTCCCGGATTTTGCGTCCCTAACGTGGTCGGGTGATTTATGGGACCCCCTTGACAGTTCGCTTTGAATAAGACTCCTCCAGCAAGGCCCAACATTGGTTTTACCATTTGCCTCACCTATGCCCTTTTATTTCCCTTGGGTTTCCGGAGCCCGAGGGTCATCTTTATTTTAGCCCCCCGGGCCAGTTCTCCTTCGAGTGCTGGTCCAAACCGAGCGATGTCCGGCGCCCCCTGGGCAATCAGGGTTGATCGCGAGAGCTTATCATGGGCTAAGTTGGGACACCCCTGCAGGGTTTGAACTTTCGAAAGCCGTGCCCGCGGTTATGGGCAGATGGGAATTTGTTAATGTCCGGTTGTAGAAAACCCGAAGTTGATCTTAATTAAAATACATCAACCGCGTGTGTAACCGTGATGGTCTCTTCTCGGCGGAGTCCGGGAAGTGAACACGGTGTTGGAGTTATGCGTGACGTAAGTAGTTTCAGGATCACTTCTTGATCATAGTTGTTCGACCGTGCTTTTGCCTTCTCTTCTCGCTCTCATTTGCGTATGTTAGACACCAGATATACTAGTCGCTTGCTGCAGCTCCACCTCACTACCCTATCCTACCTTTAAGCTTAAATAGTCTTGACCTCGCGGGTGTGAGATTGCTGAGTCCCCGTGACTCACAGATACTTCCAAAACCAGTTTGCAGGTGCCGATGAAACCGTGCAGGTGACACACCCAAGCTCAAGGAGGAGCTCGATGAAGATCTTGTTCATTGTGTTGTTTCATTTTAGTTGATCAGTAGTGGAGCCCAGTTGGGGTCGATCGGGGATTTGTGTAGCATTTGGGGTAGTCTTGTTTTATTTTGGTTCCGTAGTCGGACCTTGAGTGTATCTGTTTGATGTAATGCTTTACTCATGTATTGCGTGAAGTGGCGATTGTAAGCCAACTATGTATCTCTTTGCCTTATGTATTACATGGGTTGTGTGAAGATTACCTCACTTGCGACATTGCTTTCAATGCGGTTATGCCTCTAAGTCGTGCTTCGACACGTGGGAGATATAGCCACATCGAGGGCGTTACATAACTCAAGCAAACCTAGATGGCCGATGATCTCATTGAACAAAAAAATATCATTAACATCTCCCCCAGGCCTATTCCTATTATCCAATGAATGGATAAAATTGAAATCTCCAAGTAAGAGCCAGTTTTGATCCACAGGTATAGGAAGGTTATACAACCATTGAACAAAATCATCCCGTTGTGGCCCATGGCATGGGCCATAGACAGACACCAAACTCCAAGTTTCAGAATTATGCACAGGCTTGAAAGATATAACTAGGCCAAAGCGTTGTACCTCAACCAGAGTGCCACTAAAAACTGATGAATTCCAAATAACCAGGATACCACCTGAGGCTCCCACAGAAGGGGAAAACGCAAAGCGATCGAACCTACGCGGACAAAAAGCACGTATCAATCTCAGATCAAAATGCTCGACCTTAGTTTCTTGCAGACATATGGTAGAACATTTGCTCTCCTCAATTTTAGCCCTGACATCCCGTTTCCTGTCCTGAGAGTTCAGGCCACGCACATTCTAGCACAACACTCGCCAATTACGATAAGATGTATGATCCATAAACACAGTAATAAAAGCATAGTAAACTCATAACTGCATAACAGAATGAGTAGCAGAGCATAACAAAGTTCACCCAAACGACAGATAGAACCAACACACATAAGTCCAGGATAATAACGACCCAAACGAAACGAGGTCTCTGAACCCATCCCCATCCGAAATAAACAAGATCAATCATCATTGGGAGGCTTGGTCGATTCATCAGACTCCGGGCCCGCCATAAGCTTGGCCACCGTAAGATCTTCAGGAGGGATTTGCAGCGCCTCACCCAGCAACTGCAGAGTAGGGATAGGCGTCGGAGATGGAATCGTGACTCCATCTCCGTTCGGCTCCGGCACATGGAGGCGTGGCTTCTTGGCCCGCGGTCGACGTAAGCTTGAAGTCCTCATCGGGATGGCAGAGATGGGCTTGAAACCTGTCGCCTTGGCGCAGCTCCGAGTTACCCGTCTGGTGGAGAAGTCTGGCTCTACAACAACCAACTGGGCAGTCTTGCGTGATCTACTGGATGTTCGCTTCCCAAGGATAGGAGGAGTTTGAGCCTGGAACTAAAAATCCCCCGAAGAAATATCCTCGTTGGGCGGCTGCTCCTCCACGTGTTGTACCTCCTGAGTAGGCTGCTCTGGTTCTGTCATGGTAAGTGGCTGCGGCTGTAGCGGCGCAATTGTAACTGAAGACCTGTTCCTGGGAGCGCACAGGGCAGACGAGAAGAAACCGGCAGCTACCATCTGATTGATAAACTCCAGCTCAATCGCCCACGGCAAAAAGCGTGTGGGCAAGACAAAAGGTGGGAGCACTGACAAAGAAAGAGAGCAGGGGATCCGTGCAGTAACAATCTCAGGCAGCATCATACGGAAAGTTCGTTCCCAGATCATCTGTGGCGGCAGAACCGGCCCGTAAACTACACGCACAATGCTCAACTGAATTGGATCAACCACATGCTGGTGCAATTGCTGCTGGACCTCCAAATTGAGACCCTGGTGATCCATCATTGCCACAGAGCCAGAGGATCCAAAAGAAGGCGCGTCCATGACCATGGAGTTCTGTTCAACCTCCTCCTCATTCTGCGCGGCGTCCTGATTATCATCCACAGGTTGATTCTGAGCTTGATCTTCCCAAACACCCCATCCCTCATCCTGCTGAACATTCGGTTCCCAACCATTGAGTCCTTGCTGAACTAGCTGATGATGTGGCGGGACGGCATTCCACCCCAATGCTGGGTAAGGTGGCATAGCCCAAAAAGGTTGCGGGGGGTTTTCTCCAGGCATCGGATGTGGATTGCCATCCAACAGCATCGGATCCTCATCCGCCCCAATCATGGCTTCAACAAACTCAGCAGACAGTATATAGCATGCAGACGTCCAAGACACAATTGTACCACCCCAATTAGCGAACTCACGGAAAACCACATCGCGAGGAACCAGAGCATTGTCCAAAAAAGAAGCTCGGACAAGGGAGCGGGCGCGTCGACGGTCGGTGTGGTTCCAATAATGAAACTGACCAAAAGTCCCGACCACATCAGCAAGCCCCTGCGTGTTCTGATAATCCAAAGGGATTCCAATGAACATAAGCCAGCCCATACGATATCCATGCAGCGCACGAAACCCCTCGCCATGGTCATGCGGAATAAATCTGACAAAGAACTCTTCTCCCTCCTCGTCTAGGCCCAAAGGAAAAGGCGGATGCAAGGTAAAGGATCCACGGACTACTGGGTCATCCATCTCAAACAGGCCAACTCCATGAACCCATGGCTGAGCGGAACGTACCGGAACTTGCAGGGTCTGGGTGATGAAGTGCAGCACCTGTTCCCGCCTGATGGCCACCAGATGAGCGGGTAGCACTGGCTCAACGATGGCCACCATGAACTGCTCATGCATGTGCGGGGGCGGCTGCTGAGAGGTGAAGTAGGTGCGCGGCAGTCTGTCTCCACCACCGTCGATGATGTCATAGCCGGCTGGAAGAAAACGCCGCGGGTCGAGAGCATAGACCGCCATTGAGAGATCAGGCGGAGAGACCACAGGGGGTTGCAATGGAGGCGGCTGCGACGGCGATGAAGCAGTAGTAGATTGGGGTTCTTTGGGGGGCGGCGATGGATTGGAAGGCGGAGAGGCCAGCTGCTCTGTTCGGGTGCGAGAAACGAAACCTGGCGATGGGACTTTGGGCACCCAGATGGACGACTCGGGCGGCTGGCAGACGCAATCTTTTTTAATGTGACCAGACCTAAAGCACTTGCGGCACCGGACCAAATTTGTGCAGGTCACTAAAGTGTGGGCCATACCCAAACAATGCTGACAGTCCCAAAACTTGGCAGGGAGGTCTTCAATCATCTCATCAAAACTCTGCAGATCGGAAACAATATCCTGTGGGGATGGAATATGAGCAGCCTGAGGTTCAACATCAATAGAATCATCATCAGATACGTCGATTGGGGCATTGACAGTATCTGGGCCCAGGGTGTCAGGGCTAGGTGGGCCAGCGGTATCTAGATCAATAGGAAAATCTTTTGAACCTGAGAACTTTGGCCCAACAATAACTTTCAAAATCCCTGAAGATCCGGGCGAAGAAGGAACCGAACGCGGAGATTCTGGAGAAGGTGGAAAAGATCCGAATTTGATGGCCACCGGCGGCGAGGGGGTGTGTATCTCCGGCAAGGAAGGCTCCTCATCAGAATTAACCACATAACCAGCCTCCCGAACAGTTAAACAATCCTGAGAGGAGGCAGGATAACGATAACCTTTGCACGCCTCATAGTTAATGAAGGTGGCAAACCTAAGCTTCTTCTTGGCACCCAAAGAGGTTTTAAGAGATGATTTGGCCGGAGGTTTTTTCATCGCTAACAACCCTAATTTGGCTCTACCCTTAGAGGGACTAACCAAGATCCATTCCTGTTGACACTCTAATTGCCAACGCTTAAACTCTTGCTCCTAATCAGGACCCCCATGTCCCCAAAGATGAAAGAAACACTTAAAATGGTCACACACAAAGGATCTTTGGTGCAGAATGAAAACCCAACATCCTTGCAAAAGACATGGAAGGAGAATACACGGTCTCGTAGGCAAGATACCTTAAGTGAAGAACAATACCCTCCAAGAGCAGCTTCAAGAGAGAGACCAACATTATCCTCATCCAGTCGGAATGAACTCCGAGCAAAAGAGACCACCATGATGAAGTGGCCAGATCGTTCCGTAGGATGCACCGTCCTCCGAAAAGAGCGCCAGATCTCCTGAGAAAGGGCCATTCCAAGGGAAAAATCCAGCCCAAGCGAGATGGATGCATGCACCGCCATGAAGATGATAACCAGAGGAAAGAGGGAAGGACGCCGAAGCGAATGAGCAGATCAAAAGTCCTGCCCCACGGTTGAACGTGGGGATCGCCGGCGTTGAGGGTGGCTAGGGTTTAGGTCGATGGTGGGAGGTGGGAGGAGCCATATTTATCAATTTTTTCATCCCTTCTATATCCTTTCTGTAAGATCCATCCGTCCTTTCCAACCTTGTAATTGTTTTTTATTTTCTCACGGAAACTTTCTGCTGGAAATAACATGTATTACGGTCCTCTTCTTTCAGCCACATTATCCTCAGCCGCTGATGCCACATAATCTCTTCTCATTGATACATTTCACCTAATCGGTCTTGGATCTTTATCTCCTCTCTAGAAGGGCCTCATCTACCTGTCATTGCATGCCTTTTGGCAAGTTCATCTTCGGGAGCTATGTCTAAGCCATACTTTGCCTCTGGCAATGGAGCATATGAAGGTGTACTCAACGACAACCTCGTGTGAGAATGATGATTCGCCTCTGTCATATGAGGAACTAAAGGCACCAGAGTTCGTCGTGTCGGTAGTATATGTGGTTGATAATGTGTTATCATGGCCGAGATGTTGGCGCCTTCTCCTGGAAGCCGCTTGGCTGACAACAACTACACCAAGAAGGTGGAATTGCTTGTGCCCTCGGTTGTGGCTTAGACGCACACTTCACCTCCTCTTCAGTCTTGCGAGGTGGGCGCTGGTGTAGATGCTGTTGACATGCACTCTCTTGAGTCTATCAAGCATGATGATGGTGATGTGTTCAGAGCGCCGGTGCCTAGCCTCAGGGAACATGTTTGACATCAAGCTTGTCGAATACCTATCTATATTGGATGCTAAATTCAAAAAATGATTCGATGTCTCTTGAGGCATAAGGCATCAATCAAATGCAAGAAGGATGGCGCTCACCCTCAACTTGGGATCCGCAAGAAGAAATCTAGAAGTGCAAGGGCAAGAACAATAATGGGGAGGTGTAGATGCTTTCATGATACAGTTGTCTTGCCTATGGGCGTGGGCTTAGATGTGTCTATTGTCTGTTTCTATCCTTTTCAAGAGCATATCTCCATACTTAGCTCTCGCGACCGCGTAGCCCCTGCGGGCGACCGGCCGCGCCCGGTCCCTCTTCCCCCAGCTCCCCCTCACCCCTCCCTCTACGCCGACGTCGTCGGCGCTCGGTGTTGGCAGCGGCGCTCCCCCGGCCTTTCCCCCTCTCGTATGCTCTACGGCGCGGGGCAGAGCGGCTCCGGGGGGTGTTCCTCGATGGCGGCGGTCCGGCGTGGCGACGGGGCATCCTGGCGCGACGCGGGAGATCGGTTGGATTGCGGTGGCTCCATTGGCGGCGGGGTGGCGTGGCGGCACCCGCTCGGCCCAGATCTGGTCCATTGGGGGCCCATCTGGGTCTGGGCGGGCCGACGGTGGGGCGGGTCTGCGGCGCGACTTCCGGGAGGCGGGGGAGCGACATTGGGCGGTGAGGTGCTGGCGGCGCTGCTGCCGCCCTGCTGCAGTGTGGCCGGCGGGGCTTAGCAGGCCCGATTCGGGCCTGGCCGGGCCAAGGGTGGCCTCGTATGCCCTGCTGTCGTGTCCGGACTGCGACCGCGACGGTGCCGGAGGCATTGGTGATAACGCACAAGTATAGGGGATCAATTGTAGCCTCTTTCGATAAGTAAGAGTATCGAACCCAACGAGGAGCTAAAGGTAGAACAAATATTCCCTCAAGTTCTACCGACCACCGATACAACTCTACGCACGCTTAATGTTCGCTTTACCTAGAACAAGTATGAAACTAGAAGTACTTTGTAGGTGTTTTTGGATAGGCTTGCAAGAATATAAAGAGAGCATAAATAAAAAGTATGGGCTGTTTAGATGAAGACACAACTAAATTAGTTTTAATAGAGAGCTTTTTGTTACGAGAAAGTTATTTGTCCCTAGGCAATCGATAACTAGACCGGTAATCATTATTGCAATTTTATTTGAGGGAGAGGCATAAGCTAACATACTTTCTCTACTTGGATCATATGCACTTATGATTGGAACTCTAGCAAGCATCCGCAACTACTAAAGATCATTAAGGTAAAACCCAACCATAGCATTAAAGCATCAAGTCCCCTTTATCCCATACGCAACAACCCCCTTACTCGGGTTTGTGTTTCAGTCACTCACGCAACCCACTATAAGTGAATCATGAACATATTGCAACACCCTACAGCGGGAATCTCTCACGCTTGCGCGACACGGAGAGCACCATAGGACAGCACCAATAATAAAACATGCAACTCAAACCAATCTTGATCATCAAATAACCCATGGGACAAAACGGATCTACTCAAACATCATAGGATAGCCATACATCATTGGGAAATAATATATAGCGTTGAGCACCATGTTTAAGTAGAGATTACAGCGGGTAAGAGAGAGGTTACACCGCTGCATAGAGGGGGGAAGAGTTGGTGATGATGGCGGTGAAGTTGTTGGTGAAGATTGCGATGATGATGATGGCCCCCGGTGGCACTCTGGCGCCACCGGAAGCGAGGGGGAGAGAGCCCCCCTCCTCCTTCTTCTTCCTTGACCTCCTCCCTAGATGGGAGAAGGGTTTCCCCTCTGGTCCTTGGTCTTCATGGCGTGGGAGGGACGAGAGCCCCTCCGAGATTGGATCTATCTCTCTGTCTCTCTCTGTTTCTGCGTTCTCCTCCGCTGCCCTTTCACCGTTTCGTATATATATGGAGATCCGTAACTCCAATTGGACTGAAACCTTCGCCGTGATTTTTTCCCAAAAATTAGCTTTCTTGCGTCCGAAGAAGGGCATCAACCGCCTTACGGGGGGCCCACGAGGGTCCAGGGCGCGCCTGCCCCCCTGGGGCGCGCCCCCCTGCCTCGTGGCCCCCTCGGGCACCGTCTCGCGTTGATTTTACTTCCCAAAAATCATAAATATTCCAAAATAATTCTCCGTCCGTTTTTATCCCGTTAGGACTCCGTTTGATATTGGGTTTCTACAAAACATAAAACATGCAACAAATAGGAACTGGCACTGGGCACTGGATCAATATGTTAGTCCCAAAAATAATATAAAAAGTTGCCAAAAGTACATGAAAGTTGAATAATATTGGCATGGAACAATAAAAAAATTATAGATACGACGGAGTCGTATCAGCATCCCCAAGCTTAATTCCTACTCGTCCTCGAGTAGGTAAATGATAAAAAAAGATAATTTTTGTTGTGGAATGCTACCTAGCATAATCTTGATCATATGTCTAATCATGGCATGAATATTAAGACATGAGTGATTCAAAACAATAGTCTATCATTTGACATAAAAACAATAATACTTCAAGCCTACTAATAAAGCAATCATGTCTTTTCAAAATAATAAGGCCAAAGAAAGTTATCCCTACAAAATCATATAGTCTGGCTATGCTCCATCTTCACCACATAAAATATTCACATCATGCACAACCCCGATAACAAGCCGAGCAATTGGTTCATACTTTTTAACGCGCTTCAGCATTTTCAACCCTCACGCAATACATGAGCGCAAGCCATGGATATAGCACTATGGATGGAATAGAATATGATGACGGGGGTTATGTGGAGAAGACAAAAAAGGAGAAAGTCTCACATCGACGTGGTTAAACAACGGGCTATGGAGATGCCCATCAATTGATGTTAATGTGAGGAGTAGGGATTGCCATGCAACGGATTCACTAGAGCTATAAGTGTATGGAAGCTCAAACTAAAACTAAGTGGGTGTGCATCCAACTTGCTTGTTCATGAAGACCTCGGGCATTTGAGGAAGCCCATCATCAGAATATACAAGCCAAGTTCTATAATGAAAATTCCCACTAGTATATGGAAGTGATAACTCAAGAGACTCTCTATATGAAGAACATGGTGCTACTCTGAAGCACAAGTGTGGTAAAAGGATAGTAACATTACCCCTTCTCTCTTTTTCTCTCATTTTTTTTCTTTTTTTTCTTTTTTGGGCCCTTCTCTTTTTTTTGCCTTTCTCTTTTTATATATATTTTTATTTTTTTTTGTCCAGAGTCTCATCCCGACTTGTGGGGGAATCATAGTCTCCATCATCCTTTCCTCACTGGGGCAATGCTCTAATAATGATGATCATCACACTTTTATTTACTTACAACTCGATACTAGAACAAAGATATGACTCTATATGAATGCCTCCGGCGGTGTACCGGGATGTGCAATGATCTAGTGTAGCAATGAGATCAAAAAACGGACAAGCCATGAAAACATCATGCTAGCTATCTTACGATCATGCAAAGCAATATGACAATAAATGCTCAAGTCATGTATATGATGATGATGGAAGTTGCATGACAATATATCTCGGAATGGCTATGGAAATGCCATGATAGGTAGGTATGGTGGCTGTTTTGAGGAAGATATAATGAGGCTTATGTGTGATAGAGCGTATCGTATCACGGGGTTTGGATGCACCGGCGAAGTTTGCACCAACTCTCAAGGTGAGAAAGGGCAATGCATGGTACCGAAGAGGCTGGCAATGATGGAAGGGTGAGAGTGCGTATAATCCATGGACTCACATTAGTCATAAAGGACTCATTTACTTATTACAAAAGTTTATTAGCCCTTGAAGCAAAGTACTACTACGCATGCCACTAGGGGGGTAGATTGGTAGGAAAAGACCATCGCTCGTCCCCGACCGCCACTCATAAGGAAGACAATCAATAAATACCTCATGCTCCGACTACGTTACATAACGGTTCACCATACGTGCATGCTACGGGAGTCACAAACCTCAACACAAGTATTTCTACAATCCACAACTACCCACTAGCATGACTCTAATATCACCATCTTTATATCGCAAAACTATTGCAAGGAATCAAACATATCATACTCAGTGATCTACAAGTTTTATGTAGGATTTTATGACTAACCATGTGAATGACCAGTTCTTGTCATCTCTCTAAATAGATATAAGTGAAGCAAGAGAGTTTGATTATTTCTACAAAAGATATTCCCACGCTCTAACAAATATAAGTGAAGCAAAAGAGCATTCTATAAATGGTGGTTGTCTAAGTGAAGAGAAACATGCAATCCGAACTTCAAATGATATAAGTGAAGCACATGAAGCATTCTATAAAGCCATACTCAAAAGATATAAGTGAAGTGCAAAGAACATTCTATAAATCAACCAAGGACCATCTCATAACAGCATGGTGCATAAAAGAAAAGTGAAAACTAAATGCAAAAGATGCTCCAAGATTGCACATATTGCATGAACGAAACGAATCCGAAAACATACCGATACTTGTTAAAGAAAGACGGGATGCCTTCCGGGGCATCCCCAAGCTTAGACGCTTGAGTCTCCTTGAATATTTAATTGGGGTGCCTTGGTCAACCCCAAGCTTGAGCTCTTGCCTCTCCTTCTTCTCCTCACATCGAGACCTTCTCAATCATCGAACACTTCATCCACACAAAACTTCAACAAAAAACTCTGTAAGATCCGTTAGTATAATAAAGCAAACCACTACTCTAAGTACTGTTGAAAACCGATTCATATTTTGTTTTTGCATTGTGTCTACTGTAATATAACTTTTTCATGGCTTAATCCACTGATATAAATCGATAGTTTCATCAAAACAAGCAAACTATGCATCAAAAACAGAATCTGTCTAAAACAGAACAGTCTGTAATAATCTGAACATTCACCATACTTATGATACTTGAAAAATTCTTCCACAATTAGGAAAACTAAACAATTTGTATATAAAGACAGTTCAAAAGGAATCAGAACCATTTGACGTTCCAGCAAAAAATTAAAAAACGCGCACTACAGCCAAAGTTTCTGTCCTGCACCGTACAAACCAACAAGCATTGTAAACATCCTAAAGGCAAACCTTGGCACATTATTTTTATAATACAATGGAATTGTACAAGGTATAATTATTTTTGTTGAAAAATTTCTGTAATCAAGATTCACAAAGTTTCCGTGAGCATGAACGATGTTCAAGGCTAGCTCCCACTTCAACAATGCTTGTCTCTCTCACTTTCACTTTTCTTTTTGAAAAAGTTTTGGGTTCCCTTCTTTATTTTTGTTGTTTTTAAACTATATGAAAGCACTCAACAGAAATAAATGACTCTCTAAAACTTCCGGGTTGTCTCCCTGTCAGCGCTTTCTTTAAAGCCATTAAGCTAGGCATATAGTGCTCAAGTAGTGAATCCACCCGGATCCCAAGGTATATCAAAGCCAATTTTAATTAGCAATGATTTGGCATTTAGTAGTGAGCACAAGGCAACATATATCAAGCAATGACGAAGTCTAACTCTCTTCCTATGCATCGGCATGTCATAAAAGAACAATTCATGCACACATAGTAAAGGCCAATGCATAGCATAAACAGTTTCTTGCAATTTTATCATGTTGGAAACATAGAGAGGTGGAGATATAGTTCCTCTCTCATAATAATTGCAAGTAGGAGCATCAAGCACATGCATATTATATTCATCAAAATCATCATGTGCAATGGTAAAAGGCTAAGTGCAAACTTCTCCGATATAGTATAATCAGGAGAATTCAAAAAGATAATAGGACTATCATGCGTGGGTGCAATAGCAACAATTTCATGTTTAACATAAGGAACTATAGCAAGTTCATCTCCATAAGCATAATTCATATTGGCATCTTGGCCACAAGCATAGCAAGCATCATCAAAAAGGGATATTTCAAGAGAATCAACGGGATCATAATAGTCATCATAGCAATCATCCTTCGGTAAGCACGAAGGGAAATTAAACAATGTATGAGTTGAAGAGTTACTCTCATTAGAAGGTGGGCACGGGTGATCAATCCGCTCTTCCTCCTTTTGTTCTTCGCTCTCCTCCTCATCTTTTTCATCCAATGAGCTCACAATTTCATCAGTTTCTTCTTCCATAGATTCCTGCAAAATATTAGTCTCTTCTAGGACAGCGAAGACTTTCTCAATAAACGCATGAATATCGGAATTGTATTCATAATTCTCATAACAATATTTAAAGATAGCTAAATTTTCAGGTCTATAAATAGCATCATAAAGATTTTCCATATTCTTTGAACATAGATTCAATTTCATAAGCACCCATAAAAGCAACAAATTCTTCTATTTGTTCCACATCGTAGTAGTCATATATACCTCTAGCATAAGAAGCCAAGGTTTAATTATCATTAAATTTGCATGAAAAGGGAAGGTGTGGAGCCTTCATCCTAGAGCAACAAGTATAATCATATCTCAAGCATAGTTGCCTAGCATACCACTTCAACGTATGAATTTGATCCCATAATAGTTTCCCTTTTTGAGTCAAGCGATAATCCCTAAAGTATTCACGTTGATCCAACGTGTCTCCCATAACATAATTGAATGGGTTTTCTCAGGATTATCAAAGTAGTACACAATATCTGTCACATAACGAGCATCGAGGGTTTTAGGAGGTTCCCCATCTCCATGAGTAGCAAGTACACCTAATTTTTTTGGTATTTCGTGTTCCATATCAATAACTAAAGATAAAGAACAACTAAGAACAGCAAATAAAAATTACTTAGTGATAAAGAACAACTAAGAATAGCAAATGATGTGATTGACATGACCCATTCCGTTAGCTTAGCACACAATCGTTTAGTAAGTTGATATTGCTTTCTTCATGACTTATACATGTTCCTATGACTATGAGATTATGCAACTCCCATTTACCGGAGGAACACTTTGTGTGCTACCAAACGCCACAACGTAACTGGGTGATTATAAAGGTGCTCTATAGGTGTCTCCAAAGGTACTTGTTGGGTTGGCGTATTTCGATATTAGGATTTGTCACTCCGATTGTTGGAGAGGTATCTCTGGGCCCTCTCGGTAATGCACATCACTTAAGCCTTGCAAGCATTGCAACTAATGAGTTAGTTGCGGGATGATGTATTACGGAACGAGTAAAGAGACTTGCCGGTAACGAGATTGAACTTGGTATTGAGATACCGACGATCGAATCTCGGGCAAGTAACATACCGGTGACAAAGGGAACAACGTTTGTTGTTATGCGGTTTGACCGATAAAGATCTTCGTAGAATATGTAGGAGCCAATATGAGCATCCAGGTTTCGCTATTGGTTCCGGAGACATGTATCGGTCATGTCTACATAGTTCTCGAACCCGTAGGGTCGACACGCTTAATGGTATGATGACAGTTATATTATGAGTTTATATGTTTTGATGTACCGAAGGTTGTTCGGAGTCTTGGATGTGATCACGGACATGACGAGGAGTCTCGAAATGGTCGAGACATGAAGATTGATATATTGGAAGCCTATGTTTGGATATCGGAAGTGTTCTGGGTGAAATCGGGTTTTACCGGAGTACCGGAGGGGTTACCGGAACCCCCCGGAGGCTATTGGGCCTTATGGGCCCAAGTGGAGGAAGACGAGAGGCGGCCAAGGGGCATCCGCGCGCCCCTCCCCACCCCCCAAGTCTGAATTGGACAAGGAGGGGGGCGGCGCCCCCCCCCCTTTCCTTTCCCCTCTCTCCTCTCCCCCCCCCCAAGTCCTAATCCAACTAGGAAAAAGGAGGGGAGTCCTACTCCCGGTGGGAGTAGGACTCCTCCGGCGCACCCTCTCCCCTGGCCGGCCGCACCCCCCTTGCTCCTTTATATACGGGGGCAGGGGGCACCCTAGAGACAACAATTGATCTGTTTGATCTTTTAGCCGTGTGCGGTGCCCCCCTCCACCATAGTCCACCTTGATAATACTGTAGCGGTGCTTAGGCGAAGCCCTGCATCGGTAGAACATCAACATCGTCACCACGCCGTCGTGCTGACGAAACTTTCCCTCAACACTCGGCTGGACCGGAGTTCGAGGGACGTCATCGGGCTGAACGTGTGCTGAACTCGGAGGTGCCATACGTTCGGTACTTGATCGGTCGGATCGTGAAGACGTACGACTACATCAACCGCGTTGTGCTAACACTTCTGCTTTCGGTCTACGAGGGTATGTTGACAACACTCTCCACTCTCGTTGCTATGCATCACCATGATCTTGCGTGTGCGTAGGAATTTTTTTGAAATTACTACGTAACCCAACAGTGGCATCCGAGCCTGGTTTTATGCGTTGATGTTATATGCACGAGTAGAACACAAGTGAGTTGTGGGCGATATAAGTCATACTGCTTACTAGCATGTCATGCTTTGGTTCGGCGGTATTGTTGGATGAAGCGGCCCGGACCGACATTACGCGAGACTGGTTCTACCGACGTGCTTTGCACATAGGTGGCTGGCGGGTGTCAGTTTCTCCAACTTTAGTTGAACCGAGTGTGGCTACGCCCGGTCCTTGCGAAGGTTAAAACAGCACCAACTTGACAAACTATCATTGTGGTTTTGGTGCGTAGGTAAGAACGGTTCTTGCTAAGCCCGTAGCAGCCACGTAAAACTTGCAACAACAAAGTAGAGGACGTCTAACTTGTTTTTGCAGGGCATGTTGTGATGTGATATGGTCAAGACATGATGCAAAATTTTATTGTATGAGATGATCATGTTTTGTAACCGAGTTATCGGCAACTGGCATGAGCCATATGGTTGTCGCTTTATTGTATGCAATGCAATCGCCCTGTAATGCTTTACTTTATCACTAAGCGGTAGCGATAGTCGTAGAAGAATAAGATTGGCGAGACGACAATGATGCTATGATGGAGATCAAGGTGTCGTGCCGGTGACGATGGTGATCATAACGGTGTTTCGGAGATGGAGATCACAAGCACAAGATGATGATGGCCATATCATATCACTTATATTGATTGCATGTGATGTTTATCTTTTATGCGTCTTATCTTGCTTTGATTGACGGTTGCATTATAAGATGATCTCTCACTAAATTTCAAGATAAAAGTGTTCTCCCTGAGTATGCACCGTTGCCAAAGTTCGTCGTGCCCAGACACCACGTGATGATCGGGTGTGATAAGCTCTACGTCCATCTACAACGGGTGCAAGCCAGTTTTGCACACGCGGAATACTCAAGTTAGACTTGACGAGCCTAGCATATGCAGATATGGCCTCGGAACACTGAGACCGAAAGGTCGAGCGTGAATCATATAGAAGATATGATCAACATATTGATGTTCACCATTGAAAACTACTCCATTTCATGTGATGATCGGTTATGGTTTAGTTGATTTGGATCACGTGATCACTTAGAAGATTAGAGGGTTGTCTTTCTAAGTGGGAGTTCTTAAGTAATATGACTAATTGAACTTAAATTTATCATGAACTTAGTACCTCATAGTATCTTGCTTATCTATGTTGTTTGTAGATAGATGGCCGTGCTATTGTTTCGTTGAATTTTAATGCGTTCCTTGAGAAAGCAAAGTTGACAGATGATGGTAGCAATTACACGGACTGGGTCCGTAACTTTAGGATTATCCTCATTGTTGCACAGAAGAATTACGTCCTGGAAGCACCGCTGGGTGCCAGGCCTACTGCTGCAGCAACACCAGATGTAATGAACGTCTGGCAGAGCAAAGCTGATGACTACTCAATAGTTCAGTGTGCCATGCTATACGGCTTAGAACCGGGACTTCAACGATGTTTTGAACATCATGGAGCATATGAGATGTTCCAGGAGTTGAAGTTAATATTTCAATCAAATGCCCGGATTGAGAGATATGAAGTCTCCAATAAATTCTATAGCTGCAAGATGGAGGAGAATAGTTCTGTCAGTGAGCATATACTCAAGATGTCTGGGTATAATAATCACTTGATTCAACTGGGAGTTAATCTTCCGAATGATAGAATCATTGACAGAATTCTCCAATCACTGCCACCAAGCTACAAGAGCTTCGTGATGAACTATAACATGCAAGGGATGGATAAGACGATTCCCGAGCTCTTCGCAATGCTTAAGGCTGTGGAGGTAGAAATCAAGAAGGAGCATCAAGTGTTGATGGTCAACAAGACCACTAGTTTCAAGAAAAAGGGCAAAGGGAAGAAGAAGGGGAACTTCAAGAAGAACAGCAAGCAAGTTGCTGCTCAGGAAAAGAAACCCAAGTCTGGACCTAAGCCTGAAACTGAGTGCTTCTACTGCAAGCAGACTGGTCACTGGAAGCGGAACTGCCCCAAGTATTTGGCGGATAAGAAGGTTGGCAAGGTGAACATGAAGGAAATATGCCCTAGAGGCAATAATAAAGTTATTATTTATTTCCTCATATATCATGATAAATGTTTATTATTCATGCTAGAATTGTATTAACCGGAAACATAATACATGTGTGAATATATAAACAAACAGAGTGTCACTAGTATGCCTCTACTTGACTAGCTCGTTAATCAAAGATGGTTATGTTTCCTAACCATGAACAAAGAGTTGTTATTTGATTAACGAGGTCATATCATTAGTTGAATGATCTGATTGACATGACCCATTCCATTAGCTTAGCACCCGATCGTTTAGTATGTTGCTATTGCTTTCCTCATGACTTATACATGTTCCTATGACTATGAGATTATGCAACTCCCGTTTATCGGAGGAACACTTTGTGTGCTACCAAACATCACAACGTAACTGGGTGATTATAAAGGTGCTCTACAGGTGTCTCCAAAGGTACTTGTTGGGTTGGCGTATTTCAAGATTAGGATTTGTCACTCCGATAGTCGGAGAGGTATCTCTGGGCCCTCTCGGTAATGCACATCACATAAGCCTTGCAAGCATTGCAACTAATATGTTAGTTGTGAGATGATGTATTACGGAACGAGTAAAGAGCCTTGCCGGTAACGAGATTGAACTAGGTATTGGATACCGACGATCGAATCTCGGGCAAGTAACATACCGATGACAAAGGGAACAACGTATGCTGTTATGTGGTCAGACCGATAAAGATCTTCGTAGAATATGTGGGAGCCAATATGGGCATCCAGGTCCCGCTATTGGTTATTGACCGGAGACATGTCTCGGTCATGTCTACATTGTTCTCGAACCGTAGGGTCCGCACGCTTAAAGTTACGATGATAGTTTTATTATGAGTTTATGTATTTTGATGTACCGAAGGTTGTGCGGAGTCCCGGGTATGATCATGGACATGACGAGGAGTCTCGAAATGGTCGAGACATAAAGATTGATATATTGGACGGCTATATTCGGACACCGGAATTGTTCCAAGTGGTTTTGGAGAAAACCGGAGTGCCGGAGGGGTTACCGTAACCCCCCGGGGAAGTATTGGGCCTTAGTGGGCCTGAGGGGAGAGAGAGGGCAGCAGCCCAGGAGGTGGCGCCCCCCCCCCTCATCGGGAGTCCGAATAGGACTAGGAGGGGGGGCGTGGCCCCCCTTTCCCTCTCCCTCTCCCTCTCTTTCCTTCCCCCTCTCTCTTCCTAGTTGGACTAGGAAAGGGGAGTCCTACTCGCACTAGGAGGAGGACTCCCCCCTTCCTTTGGCGCGCCCCATAGGGCCGGCCGGCCTCCCCCCTCCCTCCTTTATATACGGGGGCAGGGGGCACCCTAGAACACACAAGTTGATCTTCGTGATCGTTTCTTAGCCATGTGCGGTGCCCCCCTCCACGATATTATACCTCGGTCATATTGTAGCGGTGCTTAGGCGAAACCCTGCGACGGTTGAACATCAAGATCGTCACCACGCCGTCGTGCTGACGGAACTCCTCCCCAAAGCTTTGCTGGATCGGAGCCTGGGGTGCGTCATCGAGTTGTACGTGTGTCAAGAACTCGGAGGTGCCGGAGTAACGGTGCTTGGATCGGTTGGACCGGGAAGACGTACGACTACTTCCTCTACGTTGCGTCAACGCTTCCGCTTCGGTCTACGAGGGTACGTAGATAACACTCTCCCCTCTCGTTGCTATGCATCACCATGATCTTGCGTGTGCGTAGGAATTTTTTTTAAAATTACTACGTTCCCCAACAGAACAAAGGTATATGTGACAGACATGTTATTGATGTGTACCTTACTAGAGCTCGCAGTAGCACCTGGGTATTTGATACTGGTTCTGTTGCTAATATTTGCAACTCGAAACATGGACTACGGATTAAGCGAACACTGGCCAAGTACGAGGTGATGATGCGCGTGGGAAATGGTTCCAAAGTCGATGTGATCGCGGTCGGCACGCTACCTCTACATCTACCATCGGGATTAGTATTAGACCTAAATAATAATTATTTGGTGCCAGCGTTGAGCATGAACATTATATCTGCATCTTGTTTGATGCGAGACGGTTATTCATTTAAATCAGAGAATAATGGTTGTTCTATTTATATGAGTAATATCTTTTATGGTCATGCACCCTTGAAGAGTGGTCTATTTTTGATGAATCTCGATAGTAGTGATACACATATCCATAACGTTGAAGCCAAAAGATGCAGAGTTGATAATGATAGTGCAACTTATTTGTGGCACTGCCGTTTAGGTCATATCGGTGTAAAGCGCATGAAGAAACTCCATACTGATGGACTTTTGGAACCACTTGATTATGAATCACTTTGTACTTGTGAACCGTGCCTCATGGGCAAGATGACTAAAACGCCGTTCTCCGGTACTATGGAGAGAGCAACAGATTTGTTGGAAATCATACATACAGATGTATGTGGTCCGATGAATTTTGAGGCTCGTGGCGGATATCGTTATTTTCTCACCTTCACAGATGATTTAAGCAGATATGGGTATATCTACTTAATGAAGCATAAGTCTGAAACATTTGAAAAGTTCAAAGAATTTCAGAGTGAAGTTGAAAATCATCGTAACAAGAAAATAAAGTTTCTACGATCTGATCGTTGAGGAGAATATTTGAGTTACGAGTTTGGTCTACATTTGAAACAATGCGGAATAGTTTCGCAACTCACGCCACCCGGTACACCACAGCGTAATGGTGTATCCGAACGTCGTAATCGTACTTTACTAGATATGGTGTGATCTATGATGTCTCTTACTGATTTACAGCTATCGTTTTGGGGTTATGCTTTAGAGACAGCCGCATTCACATTAAATAAGGCACCATCGAAATCCGTTGAAACGACGCCTTATGAATTGTGGTTTGGCAAGAAACCAAAGTTGTCATTTCTGAAAGTTTGGGGCCGCGATGCTTATGTGAAAAAGCTTCAACCTGATAAGCTCGAACCCAAATCGGAGAAATGTGTCTTCATAGGATACCCAAAGGAGACTGTTGGGTACACCTTCTATCACAGATCCGAAGGCAAGACATTCGTTGCTAAGAATGGATCCTTTCTAGAGAAGGAGTTTCTCTCGAAAGAAGTGAGTGGGAGGAAAGTAGAACTTGATGAGGTAACTATACCTGCTCCCTTATTGGAAAGTAGTTCATCACAGAAACCGGTTTCTGTGACACCTACACCAATTAGTGAGGAAGTTAATGATGATGATCATGGAACTTCAGATCAAGTTGTTACTGAACCTCGTAGATCAACCAGAGTAAGATCCGCACCAGAGTGGTACGGTAATCCTGTTCTGGAAATCATGCTACTAGATCATGATGAACCTACGAACTATGAAGAAGTGATGGTGAGCCCAGATTCCGCAAAATGGCTTGAAGCCATGAAATCTGAGATGGGATCCATGTATGAGAACAAAGTGTGGACTTTGGTTGACTTGTCCGATGATCGGCAAGCAATTGAGAATAAATGGATCTTCAAGAATAAGACTGACACTGGCGGCAATGTTACTGTCTACAAAGCTCGACTTGTTGCAAAAGGTTTTCGACAAGTTCAAGGGATTGACTACGATGAGACCTTCTCACCCGTAGCGATGCTTAAGTCTGTCCGAATCATGTTAGCGATTGTCGCATTTTATGATTATGAAATTTGGCAGATGGATGTCAAAACTGCATTCCTGAATGGATTTCTAGCATAAGAGTTGTATATGATGCAACCGGAAGGTTTTGTCGATCCAAAGGGAGCTAACAAAGTGTGCAAGCTCCAGTGATCCATTTATGGACTGGTGCAAGCCTCTCGGAGTTGGAATCAACGCTTTGATAGTGTGATCAAAGCATTTGGGTTTTGTACAGACTTTTGGAGAAGCCTGTATTTACAAGAAAGTGAGTGGGAGCTCTGTAGCATTTCTGATATTATATGTGGATGACATATTGTTGATTGGAAATGATATAGAATTTCTGGATAGCATAAAGGGATACTTGAATAAGAGTTTTTCAATGAAAGACCTCGGTGAAGCTGCTTACATATTGGGCATTAAGATCTATAGAGATTGATCAAGACGCTTAATTGGACTTTCACAAAGCACATACCTTGACAAAGTTTTGAAGAAGTTCAAAATGGATCAAGCAAAGAAAGGGTTCTTGCCTGTGTTACAAGGTGTGAAGTTGAGTAACACTCAATGCCCGACCACTGCAGAAGATAGAGAGAAAATGAAAGATGTTCCATATGCTTCAGCCATAGGCTCTATCATGTATGCAATGCTGTGTACCAGACCTGATGTGTGCCTTGCTATAAGTCTAGCAGGGAGGTACCAAAGTAATCCAGGAGTGGATCACTGGACAGCGGTCAAGAACATCCTCAAGTACCTGAAAAGGACGAAGGATATGTTTATCGTTTATGGAGGTGACAAAGAGCTCATCGTAAATGGTTATGTTGATGCAAGCTTTGACACTGATCCGGACGATTCTAAATCGCAAACCGGATATGTTTTTACATTGAACGGTGGAGCTGTCAGTTGGTGCAGTTCTAAACAAAGCGTCGTGGCGGGATCTACATGTGAAGCGGAGTACATAGCTGCTTCGGAAGCAGCAAATGAAGGAGTCTGGATGAAGGAGTTCATATCCGATCTAGGTGTCATACCTAGTGCATCGGGTCCAATGAAAATCTTTTGTGACAATACTGGAGCAATTGCCTTAGCGAAGGAATCCAGATTTCACAAGAGAACCAAGCACATCAAGAGACGCTTCAATTCCATCCGGGATCTAGTCCAGGTGGGAGACATAGAAATTTGCAAGATACATATGGATCTGAATGTTGCAGACCCGTTGACTAAGCCTCTTCCACGAGCAAAACATGATCAGCACCAAGGCTCCATGGGTGTTAGAATCATTACTGTGTAATCTAGATTATTGACTCTAGTGCAAGTGGGAGACTGAAGGAAATATGCCCTAGAGGCAATAATAAAGTTATTATTTATTTCCTTATATCATGATAAATGTTTATTATTCATGCTAGAATTGTATTAATCGGAAACATAATACATGTGTGAATACATAGACAAACAGAATGTCACTAGTATGCCTCTACTATACCAGCTCGTTGATCGAAGATGGTTAAGTTTCCTAGCCATTGACATGGGTTGTCATTTGATTAACGGGATCACATCATTAGGAGAATGATGTGATTGACATGACCCATTCCGTTAGCTTAGCACACGATCGTTTAGTATGTTGCTATTGCTTTCTTCATGACTTATACATGTTCCTATGACTATGAGATTATGCAACTCCCGTTTACCGGAGGAACACTTTGTGTGCTACCAAACGTCACAACGTAACTGGGTGATTATAAAGGTGCTCTATAGGTGTCTCCGAAGGTACTTGTTGGGTTGGCGTATTTCGAGATTAGGATTTGTCACTCTGATTGTCGGAGAGGTATCTCTGGGCCCTCTCGGTAATGCACATCACTTAAGCCTTGCAAGCATTGCAACTAATGAGTTAGTTGCGGGATGATGTATTACGGAACGAGTAAAGAGACTTGTCGGTAACGAGATTGAACTAGGTATTGAGATACCAACGATCGAATCTCGGGCAAGTAACATACCGGTGACAAAGGGAACAACGTTTGTTGTTATGCGGTTTGACCGATAATGGTCTTCGTAGAATATGTAGGAGCCAATATGAGCATCCAGGTTCCGCTATTGGTTCCGGAGACATGTCTCGGTCATGTCTACATAGTTCTCGAACCCGTAGGGTCGGCATGCTTAACGTTACGATGACAGTTATATTATGAGTTTATATGTTTTGATGTACCGAAGGTTGTTCGGAGTCCCGGATGTGATCACGGACATGAAGAGGAGTCTCGAAATGGTCGAGAGATGAAGATTGATATGTTGGAAGCCTATGTTTGGATATCGGAAGTGTTCCGGGTGAAATCGGGTTTTACCGAAGTACCGGAGGGGTTACCGGAACCCCCCAGAGGCTATTGGGCCTTATGGGCCCAAGTGGAGGAAGAGGAGAGGCGGCCAAGGGGCAGCCGCGCGCCCCTCCCCCCCCCCCCAAAGTCCGAATTGGACAAGGAGGGGGGCGCCCCCCCCCCTTTCCTTTCCCCTCTCTCCTCCTTCCCCCCAAGTCCTAATCCAACTAGGAAAAAGGAGGGGAGTCCTACTCCCGGTGGGAGTAGGACTCCTCCGGCGCACCCTCTCCCCTGGCCGGCCGCACCCCCCTTGCTCCTTTATATACGGGGGCAGGGGGCACCCCAGAGACAACAATTGATCTGTTTGATCTTTTAGCCGTGTGCGGTGCCCCCCTCCACCATAGTCCACCTCGATAATACTGTAGCGGTGCTTAGGCGAAGCCCTGCGTCGGTAGAACATCAACATCGTCACCACGCCGTCGTGCTGACGAAACTTTCCCTCAACACTCGGCTGGATCGGAGTTTGAGGGACGTCATCGGGCTGAACGTGTGCTGAACTCGGAGGTGCCGTACGTTCGGTACTTGATCGGTCGGATCGTGAAGACGTACGACTACATCAACCGCGTTGTGCTAACGCTTCTGCTTTCGGTCTACGAGGATACGTAGACAACACTCTCCCCTCTCGTTGCTATGCATCACCATGATCTTGCGTGTGCGTAGGAATTTTTTTGAAATTACTACGTAACCCAACACTTTCTCTACTTGGATCATATGGATTGGAACTCTAGCAAGCATCCGCAACTACTAAAGATCATTAAGGTAAAACCCAACCATAGCATTAAAGCATCAAGTCCCCTTTATCCCATACGCAACAACCCCCTTACTCGGGTTTGTGTTTCAGTCACTCACGCAACCCACTATAAGTGAATCATGAACGTATTGCAACACCCTACAGCGGGAATCTCTCACGCTTGCGCGACACGGAGAGCACCATAGGACAGCACCAATAATAAAACATGCAACTCAAACCAATCTTGATCATCAAATAACCCATGGGACAAAACGGATCTACTCAAACATCATAGGATAGCCATACATCATTGGGAAATAATATATAGCGTTGAGCACCATGTTTAAGTAGAGATTACAGCGGGTAAGAGAGAGGTTACACCGCTGCATAGAGGGGGGAAGAGTTGGTGATGATGGCGGTGAAGTTGTTGGTGAAGATTGCGGTGATGATGATGGCCCCCGGTGGCACTCTGGCGCCACCGTAAGCGAGGGGGAGAGAGCCCCCTCCTTCTTCTTCCTTAACCTCCTCCCTCGATGGGAGAAGGGTTTCCCCTCTGGTCCTTGGTCTCCATGGCGTGGGAGGGGCGGGAGCCCCTCCGAGATTGGATCTATCTCTCTGTCTCTCTCTGTTTCTGCGTTCTCCTCCGCTGCCCTTTCACCGTTTCGTATATATATATATATGGAGATCCGTAACTCCGATGGGACTGACACCTTCGCCATGATTTTTCGCCAAAAAATAGCTTTTTTACGGCCGAAGAAGGGCATCAACCGGCTTACGAGGGGCCCACGAGGGTCCAGGGCGCGCCCCCTGCCTCGTGGCCCCCTCGGGCACCGTCCCGCGTTGATTTTACTTTCCAAAAATCATAAATATTCCAAAATAATTCTCCATCCGTTTTTATCCCGTTTGGACTCCGTTTGATATTGGATTTCTGCGAAACATAAAACATGCAACAAACAGGAACTGGCACTGGGCACTGGATCAATATGTTAGTCCCAAAAATAATTTAAAAAGTTGCCAAAAGTATATGAAAGTTGAATAATATTGGCATGGGACAATAAAAAATTATAGATACGATTGAGACGTATCAATGGGCTTCCCGCACGATGGCGGTGGAGGTGGTTCCCTCTCGCGCGGCTACGGTGCTGCTGCTCCCGTCGCCCGGCGCTTCTCTCCTAGTCCTCTTGGCCTCGTGGTGGTGATCTCAGTGAGGCGGCGTGGGTGGCGTCGCGACCGCGATGGCGCATGTTGGTGGGAGGCGAGTTGGCTGGTTGGCTCCGGTCCGGTTGGGCGGTGTGGTATGGAGTACGGGAGAAGTCCATGCCGGGTCTTCTGGCTCCACTGCGGCGACGCCTGAGGGTGCCGCCAGTCCTTCCTAAAGGGTGTCGGTGGTATCCATCCCCTACTCCCCTCCACGTGCCGGGGGAAACCCTAGGACTCGTCCGGGCAGCAGCGTCGTCGGCGTCGCATTCCTTCTTGGAGGTGCTGCTTGGTACGCGGCGGATCGGAGCCTTGTATCGTGGTGGGTCAATTCCGGAGGGCGCTACGGTGGCGGATCATCCTCGCTTTGTCGAGCTGCCGTTGTTGGCATTTATTTCCTTTTCCCTTTGGGCTTGTTGTGTTGCTCGCCCCAACATGGTCTATGTAATTGATGTTATTTGCTTTGGAATACAAAGCGGGGGGAAACCCTTTTTCGGTATTCTTTTCAAGTGGTTGTGGGTCGATGGGTTTCCATTGGTGACCAAAATGTTTGGGTCTTGGAGTGGTTCTGTGTTGAATGTGTTTGTTGGGGATTCATGTGGGTTCATAGTTTGGGAGTAGTTCGCATGTGTGGTCAAGATTGTGACGGGTTTCGCCTGGTTTTCTGTCAGTTAGCCGGGAAACTCTCTTCTCCTTAATTAATGGATGGGTGTTTGACGGCTTTTGCTCCGTTTTGATTTTTTTATCAAAAATCCACAACTTAAGAGCAATGTTAATAATATAGCCAGCAACTGCCTATATAAGACTGCCATGTCATTAAAAGCTAGCAATATTACTCACTCATACAACATGGTTGGTTGTAAGGTCGCTCTTAAGTTAGTGATTTTTTGCACTTTCTCTTTTTCTCCTTCCTCTTATCTAGGAGCATGTGTAGAGGCTAACTCTTGCATGAGAGGACATATAGAGGTGGACGCTTGCATAAAGCTCAATTCCTTTCTTTTTGCTTGTCTCTCTGCTCCACATAGGCAAAAGGGTCATGTAAAGAGGCAAGAACCGATTTGTTGCCAACCGGTTCATTGATAGAAATGCCAATTGTTGGCACCAAACCAATCAGGCTATTACTCTTGTTCCTTTAGAAGAAAAATCACATGGAGAAAAGCAATCACTGAACATTTTGCAGCTATACAAGCAAGGGAGTACTACTCACACCTTGACTTGTTGCAACCATCATTTTTTTACATGTTGACCCTTTTTTTGGCGGGAAATTTTGCACTTTTGTTCTCCAAAGCACTTACCATCTTTTATAAAAAGAAAAAAAAAACTCATCACAAGCTGTTGTTGTTGCTGTATACCAGTATATATGTGCGTCAGCCGGCTATGAACACCAGGCTTTGCCTGACTGCCGGGGAGGAGCAAATCAGTGAGCCGAAAATGCCGGTGAGCGCGTAGGCGATGGCGCAGAAAGGGAGCGCCTCAGGCTCCTTGGCCGACAGCGCCGCCGTTCCCAACCCATGAGCACTGCATCCACCATCAAATTTAGCACGCCTTCAGAGTGAACGCAAGGACAGGGCCCCAAAGTTTAATCAAGTTTACCTGGAAGCTGTTCCGATCCCTCTGGCGATGGGGTCGTTGAGGCCAAGCTTATCCATGGCTGCTTGGACAAAGTTGGCGCCGATCAGGCCCGTCAGAACAACCACGGCAGCCGTCAGCGAAGTGTTTGCACCTGCATCATCGAAGAACAGAGCACATCAGTCAGCTATATCACCGCATTGCAAATTCAGTGGCTACACAGAAGAGAATGCAAGGGGGGCACATTTAATTACCTTCGAAGAAAGACACTATGCTCAGAGCCAACGCCACGGTTATACACCTTGGCAATATGGAGATGGTTAACGTCGGCTCCAGCCCAATCAGGCGTCCTAGGATGGCTGTCGAGTACAGGGAGAATGTCGACGCGATCGCGATCGACGTGAAAATTTCTGCCGCGTGCCTCTTCACAAGCTGAATTCCACAGTGACACGAGTTATCAGGATTCGATACAGAGCAACCGTAACAGTGTTCCAAGATTTTTCGAAAAAAAAGTGTTGCAAGATAACAATGGGAATTGCACATACCTTTCTCTGCTTGAACATTGAGAATGCAAATGATAAGATGACAGACCCAAGAAAACCCATCAGCACGTCACCAGCTCCAGGATTCGATGGCACCTTTGTCAGGTAATCACCTGCAAAACCAAACACTTGTGTGAAGAGCAGAGTATATACGGCCGCAATTACAAGACAACTGTTATGAAACTACAGAAGAATTCAGAATTTGATTGCTGGGAAGTTTAGCTTGAAACCTAGCGCGGCATCGATTCCGGACCCGGAGAGGTACCCGTATGCGACTGCCGACAAATTCGCAGAAAGCGCGCAGCAGATGATCGGGTGTAACAATTTCTTGATACCAGCAGGTAACCTGAAAAAATAGCATACCGTATATGCTGTAGTCAGACAAATGCAAATGAAGTAGTGGTACTAAACCCTGTACATACTACAGTACATAGTACTGTATTGTTATCTTCTTAACTGTAGTAAGTGTATAGGAGTATATATGTTATGTTAGCAGTAGAAAGACATAGTGATGAATTACCCAGAACCAACCATGTATCCCAGTACAGTGGAAGCGAGCATGAACGGGAGGCACGTCCTGGCCGTGGTGCCAAGCGCTGTGGTATTCACGAACGCCGTCGCGAACGAGGCGACGAAGACGGCGCCCCACGCCCAGAACTCCAACGTCGCAAAGGCGGACGGCTTGCCCATCGGCTCGGCCGCGATGAGCTCCGTCTTGACGATCTTCCTCACGGTCAGCGCCGTGTACCCCGCCACCGCCAGCGAGGCGAACCAGCCACCGACTGCCGGCGACACACGGAAGGGAAAAATGCAGCATCGACGACGACAGCGTCAGTGAAGAACAAAAAATCTTGTGGCAGGACAGGGCTGAGCGGCAATGGCATGCGAGGTGGTGGTAGAGTTAGTACATGTGATGAGGCAGATCTTGAGGCCGGAGGCGGCCGGGACGTCCCTGACGGCGAGGGGCAGGACGACGAGGGAGGGGACGTAGAAGAGCGGGAGCCAGCGCTGGATGAAGAGCGTGGCGGGCTCGAAGAAGTCCATGAAGGCCTTGGCCAGCGCCGGCGCGACGGTGTCGAGGACGAGGAGCACGGAGAAGATGCAGAACATGCCGAAGAGGGCGCTGGGGAACTTGATGGACGCCGCCACGAACGCCTGCTTCAGGTACTTGTCCGTGGCCAGCACGATGCCTAGCGACACCGCCAGGTGCGCGATGCCAACAACCTATACATACATGATACATACATACATACATACAAAGTGCAGAGGATAAGAATATGTACGTATGTGTCGTGGACGATTATGCGATTCTCTGTCTATCAAGGGAAGGAGGCTGAGGACGAGCACTCACGCTGGGCAGGCCTCCGGTGGCGGCGGCGTCTCCGGTGCCGCCGGTGGAGTTGGGGGCGATGAGGCGGTGGCGAAGGGCGGCATTGTTGGGAGCCAATGCCATGAAAGCGGCCGAGTCGGGGGCGCCCGAGGAGAGCGAGGCACGAGGAGCGCAGCTGCAAGAAGAAGAATGGGGGAGGCTGCGTCGGCATCGGCATCGGCATCGGCATCGTAGAAGCGTGAGCGAGCTGGTTTGGTGCGACGTCGGCGACGTGGCGCGGGGGAGAGCCGTGGCCGGGCGCGCGGTCGACAGACGGAGCGGGTGGTGGGAGCGCAAAGCGGAAATCCCCATCATCGCGGCCATGAACGACCGGCCGGCCAGTGGAGTGGAGCAGAAGCAGAAACGGAGACGGAAGCAGCAGGGTTGGCTGCCACTGATGCGAACCTGAAAGACTTTTCGGTGTTGTGTTTGACGCAGGTGTATGTGGCCAGGAGTCGGAGGCCAGGATGTATCCGGATTGGGATCCTTGGGTCGCCATTCAGCAGGGCACCCAGCACACATCACCACTCCATGTGTAGCAGCTGTTCAACACCAACATTCTTTTCTTCCTTTTTTTAAAAGAAAAGAAAAACAGCAGCATACTTGATGGGCTACAAAAATTTAAACTATGGTCTTAATCTTGTGCACCCTTTTTTCTTATGGAGTAACCACGAAAAATGGAGCAACTTCTTTTCTCTCATTACAGAAGATACAGCCTACAAAGAACAAGGTAACAAAACTCTCTCCACATAGTAGGTAAGCCGCTCGACACCAAACGTCCCTGCTATAGACATCATATCTGCGTACAAAACTGTGAAACAACACACACACACACACACATCCTCCAGCAACAGAAAAAGAACAATAATAATAATACAAAGGATTTGCTCAGCTAATTCAACCACTTTACTCGCACAAGCATCACATTCCATGACACAAGCACAACTAGCAACTTCTCACTTTCTCGGTGTTCGTTCACACGGCCATCACCAAAAGACCTGGTCTGAAAGATCAGGCCGCCGCCACCGGCTGCCGCATGAGACCGCCGGCTATGCCTTTGCCGGCCTGCCTCCCCAGCCTCTCCTGTATCCGGTCCTTGATGGCAGTCTCCTGAGTAATTATTACAGCAGCAGCATCAGTATACGTCTCTTTCTCATGAATTTTATGTTCTACTCGACTACTCTGTTTGTAGATTCTAAGCAAAGTATACTATACCATGACGTGGCAGTGCTCCTCAAACTTCTCCAGGAAACCTGCCACCCAGCGATCCGCATTCGCCAGCCACTCTTCGTGGTTTATCCCAGCCGTCTTCGCCACCGTTTGCAACTACATAAGCACGCGAGGAGATCAGCACGGCGAATCATCAGGCCCAAAAAAAAAGTCTATTCTGCCATGTGGGTGGAACGATTGGTCTGTAGATTGCCGGCAAGCATGATTTGAGCTGAGAACACGCATGGCTGATTACCTTTTCTTGCTGTGCCTTCACAGTCTCCCGTAGTTTATTGATCTTCATATTCACTTGCAGTTGTTTCTCCTGAAAACAAGACGGCCAACACAAGTTATTACCTGGGCTGGGAGACCAAACAAGTAGTAACATCACAATGTTTTGAAAGACAAAAAATAAGCCATGTGCCAAGCTTTACTTGTCACAAAAAAGGGTTGGTTAGGTGTCATCAGAAATGTGGCTGACCTTAACATAGCTCACGCCCATATCTTTCCTTGAGTAACCTCGTGCTAAATTCCTCATGACATACTGGTTGTAGTCCTTGACTATCCTCATTATGAGGTCCGATGTCGATACTCCATCAGTCCGTTTTGTTTCCTTGAATTTTCCAATCTTCTTGACCTGATAACACAATAGGATAAAGTAAGCAATGGTAAAGATAACACAATTAATCAACAGATACTAGCTGTGGAGATCCAAACTTACAAACTCATAGACGTCATTTGCAGCACCGCTGGTATCAGCATAACTGCAATGAGTATGTTTATAGTTAGTGGAGCTGATTAGAGGGGGAAAAGTGAGGATTTGATATAGCCCTTGTGTGGGTATGACTTACGGCAAAGCATCATGCGCGACATAGTCAATCTGATGCTTCTCGATGAATTCTGGCGTGAGAACCCAGGGAGCATCAGGAATGACCTCATCAACCCACCTAAAGCGGCAGATAAATAGTTAGGCAATCGGCAGAGCAGAAAATACCATTTTGTGATTAAATATCATAAAACCGGGCATAAAATCATCGGGATGGGTGTTCTCTACTTGATTCTTAAATAAACATGGCATATGCTTAGAACAGGGGGAAATGTCAAATGGGTCAACTCGAGTATATATATAAGCGTTGTATTGCAATGAATCACATCATCTAGTTCTCCTGGTGATCAAAAGATTAACAGGAAAGGATGGCTCCAATGCACAAATGGAGGCAACTGGTGGTATTTGACAATCGAAAGCGATGCGTAACTGGCATACTATACTGGTGATGCGTGTCTGCGTCTCATAATAATAACTGAATGAAGAAATGCGTTGCGATGTACACTAATTAAAGAGGTGGAAATGAGGAAGGGTTGGTGGTTGTTACGCACTTGCAGTGGCGCAGGGACTCGTATCGCTCCTCCTGGTTCATGACGGTCTTGCCCTTGTAGCGCCGCGTGAGGTCGTCGTTGCAGCATCCCACCAGCAGGTACGTGTTGGGGAACCTGCAGCCAAGTACAGATCGAAATGAGCATCGATTTGAGGCGGTTGGACCGAGATTCAGACGTCGCCTTGGAACGAGGCGACAAACGCGGCCCCAGATCCAACAAATTCAATCGCCAAAGGGACCTAGATCTACATGTACGTAGAGAACAGGCGAAGAAGGGATATACAAGAACGTACAGCAGCTTGGCCTGCTCGAGGGCGCGGGCGTGGCCGAAGTGGAAGAGGTCGAAGATGCCGTCGGCGTAGACGCGGACGGGGCGGCCGTCGTTCACCGCGGCGCTGGCGTTGGCGGTGGCCGCGTCCTCCTTCTTGTTTTGGCTGTTGCTGCTGCTGTTGGTGTGGAGCATGCGCTTCTTGGAATTGGAGACGCGCGCCATCGCTCGTTGCTCCGAGTCCGGGGTGGTGATTGAGGGTGAGGACGAGAGGAGGAAGCGGCGAGCGCAGGCGCTAAATAGGCGGAGGGACGGACGGGACTCGCTCGGCTTTTCTGACTTTCTCTCCGCCTTGTTGATGATCAGACTCGTGGGCAAACCAACAGTGTTGTCATCGCGTGGGCCCGCCCGCCAAATCCGTCTAGTAGTTAAGCGGATCCGTCCTGGGTACGGATAATATACCCGCACCTAATTCTGTGGACGCCTAGTACTGCCATCACGCGGCTGCCCATGTTTTTCATCGCCCTTCTGCGCGCCTTCATGTTTATGTTTTGAGTTAATACCACTATTGATACATAAACTTGTAGGGGTGGGAATAGATTCATACAAAAACTAAAAGACCCCACAAAACTAGTCCTCCAACTTGATTGCTGTAACAAATTCATAGAAAGCCAGCCCGGACTGCACACGTGGCGCGCCAGGTAGGCTTTGTCGGGCCCGATGCGTGTTTTTACAAAAAAAAACCTCGCGCTTTAGCAATTTCGCAGAGCAGTCCATACCATACCTCCGACAGAAAACCCCCTGGTCGTCGGGCCCGATGCAAACCCCTTCCAAAACCGTTCCCTTCTCTTTCGCCCGTCCCCTGTTCCTCCTCATCTGCTCCTGCTCCTGCGAGGCGACGCCGCCGTCGGCCTCATCGGCGCCATGGAGCCGCGGCGTAGGGAGCCCGACGAGTGGCCTCCTGAATACGGTAAGCACTCCTCTGCCTCCTCTGCCTTCTCCTATGCTTCCCCTGTTCCTGCCGGCGGAGTGGTTAGGTTTTTTAGGCCGATCATGACGATGTAGTGTGAATTTTGGATCTGCTCAGTAGGGTTGGTTGTGTGCGTCCCCAGGGTTCGTAGGGGAAGTACTTTCCATGAGCTTGTCTAGGGTTTCTTGATGCTGATTTGGGGAATTCAGGGGGTCAATCAAGGGCAATGTGAGGGGATTTGACCTAGGGTTTTGGGTAGCATACAGGGAAAGGGGGGTCCTTTAGGTCAGAGAGGAAAGGGGTCATGTGTTGATGTGATTTTATTGTTCAGATATTCAGAGATTATATGCTATTGTTGCACTGAAGTGTAAATGCACTGTAAAGTGTGATGAAAGGGTGATCTTTGAGTCGATATTTCAGTGAAAAAATGCTTACTTTCTCTGTTTGGCAAGAGTACAAGCTTTTTTGAGATGAAAGTCAGCATTTTTACTATTGTTTTGTGATGAAATGGTGGTCTTTTAGTTGATATTCAGTACATATTTCTGTTTGAAAATCATGTACAGATTCAGTTAGAGTTTGAGCACTGTACTTTGTCAGTTGAAACTATGATTCAGTTATAGTTGAATGTGTTGTGCACTGGAAATTTAATGTGTCAATTATTGCAGTGACAAATGGAGAAGCTAGCCAGTTTTTCTCAGTGGAGTTTGAGCATAATGGGATTTTCTTGGGGGAATGCATAGGAGGAGAAATGAAGTTCTCTTACATTGGGTGCAGTCATCAAGCTTTTGACTACTGTCATTCAGACACATGGTCACTGGGGATGATCAAGTATTGCTTGGCAAGGATGGACTATGACCCTACAGACCCTCAAATCAAGGTGTATTGGATTTTGCCAGATAAAGACTATGGTGATGGCCTGCTTTGTGTGGACAATCCAGATGTTATAGCTGCTATGGTGAGGTCCAGCAGAGAAGCCAAGACATTGGATTTGTTAGTTGATGAGGAGATCAAGATTCAGACCTTATATCCTAAAATCATACTAAAAGGATGCCCAACAGCAGATGGAAATGAGGATGAAGAAGAAGGAGAGGATGCAGATCATGATGCAGAGAATGCAGAGGAAGGAGAGGATGCAGAGGCAGATCATGATGCAGAGAATGCAATGGAAGGAGAGGATGCAGATGCAGACAATGCAGATAATGCAGTTGAAAACAATGATGGAGAAGAAGAGTTGAATGAAACTGACTCAGACTTTTATGAGAGTGACTATGATTGTGAAGATGGAGATGATGATTTGTTTGCTCAGAATGTGGACAATTCATTGAATGACAACAATGAAGAAGAGGAAGAGATATTTGAGGAGGAAGATCCACTGGATGATGATGAGCTCAACCTGTCAAAAGATGAGTTGGAGAAGTTGAAATATACATTCAGAACATTCAATGCAGAAATGGACATGAGCAACCCAATCTACAGGGTTGGGCAAGTATTTGGAGAAATGAAAGAGCTAAGGGAAGCAGTCACTGCATACACAGTCAAAAACAGAGTGAAAATCATTAAAGCTAGAAATGAGGCAGAGAGATTCATTGGTGTGTGTCAACCTGATTGCCCTTGGAGGTTGAAAGCATCTAGAGACAATAGAACAGGAAGCATTGTCATCAAAGAGTACAATGGAGAGCACACCTGTCAGAAAACATGGGATTCCAAATGCTTGACAGTGAAGTACCTGACTGAGATATTTATGGATGAGTTCAGAGACAACAAGAGCATGGACTTGGGTACATTTGGAAGAAAAGTTCAGCAGAAGTTCAAGCTTAATCCAGTGAGAATGAAGCTTGGCAGGGCCAGGAGTGCTGCACTTAAGATCATACTATTGGAAATATGTTTTGGGGAACGTAGCAGAAATTTAAAATTTTCCTACGTGTCACCAAGATCTATCTATGGAGAAACCAGCAACGAGGGGAAAGAGAGTGCATCTACATACCCTTGTAGATCGCTAAGCGGAAGCGTTCAAGTGAACGGGGTTGATGGAGTCGTACTCGTCGTGATCCAAATCACCGATGACCAAGTGCCGAACGGACGACACCTCTGCGCTCAACACACGTACAGCCCGGTGACGTCTCCCATGCCTTGATCCAGCAAGGAGAGAGGGAGAGGTTGAGGAAGACTCCATCCAGCAGCAGCACAACGGCGTGGTGGTGGTGGAGGAGCGTGGCAATCCTGCAGGGCTTCGCCAAGCACCTGCGCGAGAGGAGGAGGTGTCACGGGAGGGAGGGAGGCGCCAGGGCTTCAGGTGTGGCTTCCCTCCCTCCCCTCCACTATATATAGGGGCAAGGGAGAAGGGGGAGGAGCAGCCTTGCCCCTTCCTCCAAGGAAGGGGTGCGGCCAAGGGGGGGAGGAGTCCATCCTCCCCAAGGCACCTCGGAGGTGCCTTCCCCTTTGAGGACTCTCCCCTTTTTCTTATATCTTGGCGCATGGGCCTCTTTGGGCTGGTGCCCTTGGCCCATATAGGCCAAGGCGCACCCCCTACAGCCCATGTGGCCCCCCGGGGCAGGTGGACCCCCCGGTGGACCCACGGACCCCTTTCGGCACTCCCGGTACAATACCGATAAAGTGCGAAATTTTTCTGGCGACCAAAATAAGACTTCCCATATATAAATCTTTACCTCCGGACCATTCCGGGACTCCTCGTGACGTCCGGGATCTCATCCAGGACTCCGAACAACATTCGATAACCACATACGAACTTCCTTAATAACCCTAGCGTCATCGAACCTTAAGTGTGTAGACCCTACGGGTTCAGGAGACATGCAGACATGACCGAGACGTTCTCCGGTCAATAACCAACAGCGGGATTTGGATACCCATGTTGGTTCCCACATGTTCCACGATGATCTCATCGGATGAACCACGATGTCAAGGACTTAATCAATCCCGTATACAATTCCCTTTGTCTATCGGTACGATACTTGCCTGAGATTCGGTCGTCGGTATCCCGATACCTTGTTCAATCTCGTTACCGGCAAGTATCTTTTACTCGTTTCGCAACACATCATCCCGTGATCAACTCCTTGATCACATTGTGCACATTATGATGATGTCCTACCGAGTGGGCCCAGAGATACCTCTCCGTCACACGGAGTGACAAATCCCAGTCTCGATTCGCGCCAACCCAACAGACACTTTCGGAGATACCCGTAGTGTACCTTTATAGCCACCCAGTTACGTTGTGACGTTTGGCACACCCAAAGCATTCCTACGGTATCCGGGAGTTGCACAATCTCATGGTCTAAGGAAATGATACTCGACATTAGAAAAGCTTTAGCATACGATCTACATGATCTTGTGCTAGGCTTAGGATTGGGTCTTGTCCATCACATCATTCTCCTAATGATGTGATCCCGTTATCAATGACACATCATTCTCCTAATGATGTGATCCCGTTATCAATGACATCCAATGTCCATGGTCAGGAAACCGTAACCATCTATTGATCAACGAGCTAGTCAACTAGAGGCTTACTAGGGACATGGTGTTGTCTATGTATCCACACATGTATCTGAGTTCCCTATCAATACAATTCTAGCATGGATAATAAACGATTATCATGAACGAGGAAATATAATGATAACCTATTTATTATTGCCTCTAGGGCATATTTCCAACAGTCTCCTACTTGCACTAGAGTCAATAATCTAGTTCACATCGTTATGTGATTGCAATGATTCCAACACCCATGGGGTTTGATCATATCTCGCTTGTGAGAGAGGTTACTAGTCAACGGGTCTGAACCTTTCAGATCCGTGTGTGCTTTACAAATATCTATGTCATCTCCTAGATGCATCTACCACGCTCTATTTGGAGCTATTCCAAATAACTGTTCTACTATACGAATCCAGTTTACTACTCAGAATAATCTGGATTAGTGTCAAAGCTTGCATCGGCGTAACCCTTTACGACGAACTCTTTTACCACCTCCATAATCGAGAAAATTCCTTAGTCCACTAGTTACTAAGGATAACTTTGACCGTTGTCCTGTGATCCATTTCTAGATCACACTTGTACCCCTTGACTGACTCATGGTTTGGCACACTTCAGGTGCGGTACATAACATAGCATACTTTAGAGCCTACGACTAAAGCATAGGGGACGACCTTCGTCCTTTCTATTCTGCCGTGGTCATGTCTTGAGTCTTGCTCAATACTCACACCTTGTAACACAGCCGAGAACTCCTTCTTTGCTGATCTATTTTGAACTCCTTCAAAATCTTGTCGTGGTATGTGTTTGTTTGAAAGTACTATTAAGCGATTTTGATCTATCCTTATACATCTTGATGCTCAATGTTCAAGTAGCTTAATCCAGGTTTTCATTGAAAAACACTTTTCAAACAACTCTATATGCCTTCCAGAAATTCTACATCATTTCCGATAAACAATATGTCAACAACATATACTCATCAGAAATTCTATAGTGCTCCCACTCACTTCTTTGGAAATACAAGTTTCTCATAAACTTTGTATAAACCCAAATCTTTGATCATCTCATCAAAGCGTACATTCCAACTCCGAGATGCTTACTCCAGTCCTTAGAAGGATTCTGGAGCTTTGCATACTTGTTAGCATCTTTCAGGATTGACAAAAATCTTCTGGTTGTATCACATACAACCTTTCCTCAAGAAAATCGTCGAGGAAACAATGTTTTGACATCCTATCTGCACGATTTCATAAATAATGCAGTAATTACTAACATAATTCCAACAGACTCTTAGCATCGCTACGAGTGAGAAAGTATCATCGTAGTCAACTCCTTGAACTTGTCGGGAAACATCTTAACGACAAGTCGAGCTTTCTTAATGGTGACATTTACCATCATTGTCCGTCTTCCTTTTAAAATCCATCTGTACTCAACAACCTTACGACCATCGAGCCGTTCTGCCAAAGTCTACACTTTGTTTTCATACATGGATCCTCTCTCGGATTTTATGGCCTCGAGCCATTCATCGGAATCCGGGCCCACCATCGCTTCTCCATAGCTCGTAGGTTCATTGTTGTCTAGCAACATGACTTCCAAGACAGGATTGCGTACCACTCTGAAGTAGTACGCATCCTTGTCATCCTACGAGGTTTGGGAGTGACTTGATTCGAAGTCTCATGATCACTATCATAAGCTTCCACTTCAATTGGTGTAGGTGCCATAGGAACAACTCATGTGCCCTACTACACACTAGTTGAAGTGACGGTTCAATAACCTCATCAAGTCTCCACCATCCTCCCACTCAATTCTTTCGAGAGAAACTTTTCCTCGAGAAAGGACCCGATTTGAGAAACAATCCCTATTGCTTTCGGATCTGAGACAGGAGGTATACCCAACTGTTTTGGGTGTCCTATGAAGATATAGTTATCCGCTTTGGGTTCGAGCTTATCAGCCTGAAACTTTTTCATATAAGCGTCGCAGCCCCAAACTTTTAAGAAATGACAGCTTAGGTTTCTCCAAACCATAGTTCACACGGTGTCATCCCATCGGAATTACATGGTGCCCTATTAAAGTGAGTGCGGTTGTCTCTAATGCCTAACCCATGAACGATAGTGGTAATTCGATGAGAGACATCATGGTATGCCCCATATCCAATGGGGTGCATTTATGATGTTCAGACACACCATCACACTATGGTGTTCCAGGCGGTGCTAGTTGTGAAACAATTTCCACAATGTCTCAATTGTGTGCCAAACTCGCAACTCAGATATTCATCTCTATGATCATATCATAGACATTTTATCCTCTTGTCACGACGATCTTCAACTTCATTCTGAAATTACTTGAACCATTCAATAATTCAGACTTGTGTTTCATCAAGTAAACATACTCAACATCTACTCGAATCATCTATGAAGTAAGAACATAACGATATTCACTGCATGCCTCAGCACTCATTGGACTTCACACATCAAAAATGTGTTACTTCCAACAAGTTGCTATCTTGTTCCATCTTACTGAAAACGAGGCTTTCAGTCATCTTGCCCATGTGGTATAATTTGCATATCTCAAGTGATTCAAAGTCAAGTGAGTCCAAATGATCCATCTGCATGGAGTTTCTTCATGCGTATACACCAATAGACATGGTTCGCATGTCTCAAACTTTTCAAAAACGAGTGAGTCCAAAGATCCATCAACATGGAGCTTCTTCATGCGTTTTATACCAATATGACTAACATAGCGGTGCCACAAGTAAGTGGTACTATCATTACTATCTTATACCTTTTGGTATGAAAACGTGTATCACTACGATCAAGATTCAATAAACCATTCATTTAAGGTGCAAGACCATTGAAGGTATTATTCAAATAAACAGAGTAACTATTATTCTCTTTAAATGAACAACCGTATTGCTGTAGACATAATCCAATCATGTCTATGCTCAACGCAAACACCAAATAACAATTATTTAGGTTTAACACCAATCTCGATGGTAGAGTGAGCGTGCGATGCTTGATCACATCAAATTGGAAACACTTCCAACACATATCGTCAGCTCACCTTTAGCTAGTCTTCGTTTATTCCATAGCTTTTATTTCGAGTTACTAACACTTAGCAACCGAACCGGTATCTAATACCCTAGTGCTACTAGGAGTACTAGTAAAGTACACATTAACATAATGTATATCCAATATACTTCTATCGACAGCCTTCTCATCTACCAAGTATCTAGGGTAATTCTGCTCCAGTAGTTGTTCCCCTCATTACAGAAGCACTTAGTCTCGGGTTTGGGTTCAACCTTGGGTTTCTCCACTAGAGCAGCAGATGATTTGCCGTTTTATGAAGTATCCCTTCTTGCCCTTGCCCTTCTTGAAACTAGTGGTTTCACTAACCATCAATAATTGATGCTCCTTCTTGATTTCTACTTTCGCGGTGTCAAACATCGCGAATATTTCAAGGATCATCATATCCATCCCTGATATAGTTCATCACAAAGCTGTAGCAGCTTGGTGGCAATGACTTTGGAAAAACATCACTATCTTATCTGGAAGATCAACTCCCACTCGATTCAAGTGATTGTTGTACTCAGACAATCTGAGCACAAGCTCAACGATTGAGCTTTTCTCCCTTAGTTTGCAGGCTAAGAAAATCGTCGGAGGTCTTATACCTCTTGACGTGGGCACGAGCCTGAAATCTCAATTTCACCCCTCGAAACATCTCATATGTTCCGCGACATTTCAAAATGTCTTCGGTGCCTCAATTCTAAACCATTTATCATTACCGAACTATCATGTAGTCATCAAAACGTGTATGTCAGATGTTCGCAACATCCACAGACCATGTTCGAGGTCCAGCACACCGAGCGGTGCATTAAGGACACAAGCCTTCTACTGTCCGCATAATTGCTACTATCAACTTTCAACTATATTTTCTCTAGGAACATATCTAAAACAGTAGAACTTAAGCGCGAGCTACGACAAAATTTGCAAAGATCTTTTGACTATGTTCAGGATAATTAAGTTCATCTTATGAACTCCCACTCAGATAGACATCCCTCTAGTCATCCAAGTGATTACATGATCCGAGTCAACTAGGCCGTGTCCGATCATCACGTGAGACGGACTAGTCATCATCGGTGAACATCTTCATGTTGATCGTATCTACCATACGACTCATGCTCGACCTTTCGGTCTCTTGTGTTCCGAGGCCATGTCTGTACATGCTAGGCTCGTCAAGTCAACCTAAGTGTTTCGCGTGTGTAAATCTGGCTTACACCCGTTGTATGTGAACGTAAGAATCTATCACACCCGATCATCACGTGGTGCTTCGAAACGACGAACTTTCGCAACGGTGCACAGTTAGGGGGAACACTTTCTTGAAATTTTAATGAGGGATCATCTTATTTACTACCGTCGTTCTAAGCAAATAAGATGTATAAACATGATAAACATCACATGCAATCAAATAGTGACATGATATGGCCATCATCACTTTGCTCCTTTTGATCTCCATCTTCAGGGCTCCATGATCATCGTCGTCACCGGCATGACACCATGATCTCCATCATCATGATCTCCATCATCGTGTCTTCATGAAGTTGTCACGTCAACTATTACTTCTACTACTATGGCTAACGGTTAGCAATAAAGTAAAGTAATTACATGACGTTTATGTTGACACGCGGGTCATAAATAAATTAAAGACAACTCCTATGGCTCCTGCCGGTTGTCATACTCATCGACATGCAAGTCGTGATTCCTATTACAAGAACATGATCAATCTCATACATCACATATATCATACATCACATCCTTTGGCCATATCACATCATATGACATACCCTGCAAAAACAAGTTAGACGTCCTCTAATTGTTGTTTGCATGTTTTACGTGGCTGCTTTGGGTTTCTAGCTAGAACGTTTCTTACCTACGCAAAACCACAACGTGATATGTCAATTGCTATTTACCCTTCATAAGGACCCTTTTCATCGAATCCGATCCGACTAAAGTGGGAGAGACTGGCACCCGCTAGCCACCTTATGCAACTAGTGCATGTCAGTCGGTGGAACCTGTCTCACGTAAGTGTACGTGTAAGGTCGGTCCGGGCCGCTTCATCCCACAATGCCGCCGAATCAAGATTGACTAGTAACGGTAAGCATATTGAACAAAATCAACTCCCACAACTACTTTGTGTTCTACTCATGCAAAGAATCTACGCAATAGACCTAGCTCTGATACCACTATTGGGGAACGTAGCAGAAATTTAAAATTTTCCTACGTGTCACCAAGATCTATCTATGTAGAAACCAGCAACGAGGGGAAAGAGAGTGCATCTACATACCCTTTTAGATCGCTAAGCGGAAGCGTTCAAGTGAACGGGGTTGATGGAGTCGTACTCGTCGTGATCCAAATCACCGATGACCAAGTGCCGAACGGACGGCACCTCTGCGTTCAACACACGTACAACCCGGTGACGTCTCCCATGCCTTGATCCAGCAAGGAGAGAGGGAGAGGTTGAGGAAGACTCCATCCAGCAGCAGCACAACGGCGTGGTGGTGGTGGAGGAGCGTGGCAATCCTGCAGGGCTTCGCCAAGCACCTGCGGGAGAGGAGGAGGTGTCACGGGAGGGAGGGAGGCGCCAAGGCTTCAGGTGTGGCTTCCCTCCCTCCCCTCCACTATATATAGGGGAAAGGGAGAAGGGGGAGGCGCAGCCTTGCCCCTTCCTCCAAGGAAGGGGTGCGGCCAAGGGGGGGAGGAGTCCATCCTCCCCAAGGCACCTTGGAGGTGCCTTCCCCTTTGAGGACTCTCCCCTTTTTCTTATATCTTGATGCATGGGCCTCTTGGGGCTGGTGCCCTTGGCCCATATAGGCCAAGGCGCACCCCCTACAGCCCATGTGGCCCCCCGGGGCAGGTGGACCCCCCGGTGGACCCCCGGACCCCTTTCGGCACTCCCGATACAATACCGATAAAGTGCGAAACTTTTCTGGCGACCAAAATAAGACTTCCCATATATAAATCTTTACTTCCGGACCATTCCGGAACTCCTCGTGACGTCCGGGATCTCATCCGGGACTCCGAACAACATTCGGTAACCACATACGAACTTCCTTAATAACCCTAGCGTCATCGAACCTTAAGTGTGTAGACCCTACGGGTTCGGGAGACATGCAGACATGACCGAGACGTTCTCCGGTCAATAACCAACAGCGGGATCTGGATACCCATGTTGGCTCCCACATGTTCCACGATGATCTCATCGGATGAACCACGATGTCAAGGACTTAATCAATCCCGTATACAATTCCCTTTGTCTATCGGTACGATACTTGCCCGAGATTCGATCGTCGGTATCCCGATACCTTGTTCAATCTCGTTACCGGCAAGTCTCTTTTACTCGTTTCGCAACACATCATCCCGTGATCAACTCCTTGATCACATTGTGCACATTATGATGATGTCCTACCGAGTGGGCCCAGAGATACCTCTCCGTCACACGGAGTGACAAATCCCAGTCTCGATTCGTGCCAACCCAACAGACACTTTCGGAGATACCCGTAGTGTACCTTTATAGCCACCCAGTTACGTTGTGACGTTTGGCACACCCAAAGCATTCCTATGGTATCCGGGAGTTGCACAATCTCATGGTCTAAGGAAATGATACTCGAAATTAGAAAAGCTTTAGCATACGAACTACATGATCTTGTGCTAGGCTTAGGATTGGGTCTTGTCCATCACATCATTCTCCTAATGATGTGATCCCGTTATCAACGACATCCAATGTCCATGGTCAGGAAACCGTAACCATCTATTGATCAACGAGCTAGTCAACTAGAGGCTTACTAGGGACATGGTGTTGTCTATGTATCCACACATGTATCTGAGTTTCCTATCAATACAATTCTAGCATGGATAATAAACGATTATCATGAACAAGGAAATATAATAATAACCTATTTATTATTGCATCTAGTTGACTAGCTCGTTCATGATAAATTGATTATTATTATATTTCCTTGTTCATGATAATCGTTTATTATCCATGCTAGAATTGTATTGATAGGAAACTCAGATACATGTGTGGATACATAGGCAACACCATGTCCCTAGTAAGCCTCTAGTTGACTAGCTCGTTGATCCATAGATGGTTACAGTTTCCTGACCATGGACATTGGATGTCGTTGATAACGGGATCACATCATTAGGAGAATGATGTGATGGACAAGACCCAATCCTAAGCCTAGCACAAGATCATGTAGTTCGTATGCTAAAGCTTTTCTAATGTCGAGTATCGTTTCCTTAGACCATGAGATTGTGCAACTCCCGGATACCGTAGGAGTGCTTTGGGTGTGCCAAACGTCACAACGTAACTGGGTGGCTATAAAGGTGCACTACGGGTATCTCCGAAAGTGTCTGTTGGGTTGGCACGAATCGAGACTGGGATTTGTCACTCCATGTGACGGAGAGGTATCTCTGGGCCCACTCGGTAGGACATCATCATAATGTGCACAATGTGATCAAGGAGTTGATCACGGGATGATGTGTTGCGGAACGAGTAAAAGAGACTTGCCGGTAACGAGATTGAACAAGGTATCGGGATACCGACGATCGAATCTCGGGCAAGTATCGTACCGATAGACAAAGGGAATTGTATACGGGATTGATTAAGTCCTTGACATCGTGGTTCATCCGATGAGATCATCGTGGAACATGTGGGAGCCAACATGGGTATCCAGATCCCGCTGTTGGTTATTGATCGGAGAACGTCTCGGTCATGTCTGCATGTCTCCCGAACCCGTAGGGTCTACACACTTAAGGTTCGATGACGCTTGGGGTATAAAGGAAGTTTGTATGTGGTTACCGAATGTTGTTCGGAGTCCCGGATGAGATCCCGGACGTCACGAGGAGTTCCGGAATGGTCCGGAGGTAAAGATTTATATATGGGAAGTCCTGTTTTGGTCGCTGGAAAAGTTTCAGGGTATATCGGTAACTTACCGGGACCACCGGGAGGGTCTCGGGGGTCCACCAAGTGGGGCCACCTGCCCCGGAGGCTTGCATGGTCCAAGGGTGGGGAGGTACTAGCCCCTAGGTGGGCTGGTGCGCCTCCCACAAGGGCCCAAGGTGCCTAAGAGGTGGAAAGGGGGCAAACCCTAAGGGGATATGGGCCTTAGGGCCCATATTGGTGCGCCTCCCTCTCCCCTCCCCTCTTGGCCGCCACCCAAGTCCCATCTAGGGCTGCCGCCCCCCTAGGGGTGGGAACCCTAGAGGGGGCGCAGCCCCTCCCCTTCCCCTATATATAGTTGAGGCATAGGGCTTCCCACAACACGCGATTCGATCTCTCGTTGGTGCAGCCCTGCGTCTCTTCTTCCTCCTCTTCTGTGGTGCTTGGCGAAGCCCTGCAGGATTTCCACGCTCCTCCATCATCACCACGCCGTTGTGCTGCTGCTGGATGGAGTCTTCCTCAACCTCTCCCTCTCTCCTTGCTGGATCAAGGCATGGGAGACGTCACCGGGCTGTACGTGTGTTGAACGCGGAGGTGCCGTCCGTTCGGCACTAGGATCATCGGTGATTTGGATCACGACGAGTACGACTCCATCAACCCCGTTCACTTGAACGCTTCCGCTTAGCGATCTACAAGGGTATGTAGATGCACTCTCCTTCCCCTCGTTGCTAGTCTCTCCATAGATAGATCTTGGTGACACGTAGGAAAATTTTGAATTTCTGCTACGTTCCCCAACAGTGGCATCATGAGCTAGGTCTATTGCGTAGATTCCATGCACGAGTAGAACACAAAGTAGTTGTGGGCGTTGATTTTGTTCAATATGCTTACCGTTACTAGTCAATCTTGATTCGGTGGCATTGTGGGATGAAGCGGCCCGGACCGACCTTACACGTACACTTACGTGAGACAGGTTCCACTGACTGACATGCACTAGTTGCATAAGGTGGCTAGCGGGTGCCAGTCTCTCCCACTTTAGTCGGATCGGATTCGATGAAAAGGGTCCTTATGAAGGGTAAATAGCAATTGACATATCACGTTGTGGTTTTGCGTAGGTAAGAAACGTTCTTGCTAGAAACCCATAGCAGCCACGTAAAACATGCAAACAACAATTAGAGGACGTCTAACTTGTTTTTGCAGGGTATGCCATGTGATGTGATATGGCCAAAAGGATGTGATGAATGATATATGTGATGTATGAGATTGATCATGTTCTTGTAATAGGAATCACGACTTGCATGTCGATGAGTATGACAACCCGCAGGAGCCATAGGAGTTGTCTTTAATTTATTTATGACCTGCGTGTCAACATAAACGTCATGTAATTACTTTACTTTATTTCTAAAGCGTTAACCATAGTAGTAGAAGTAATAGTTGACGTGACAACTTCATGAAGACGCGATGATGGAGATCATGATGATGGAGATCATGGTGTCATGCCGGTGACGACGATGATCATGGAGCCCCGAAGATGGAGATCAAAAGGAGCAAAGTGATGATGGCCATATCATGTCACTATTTGATTGCATGTGATGTTTATCATGTTTATACATCTTATTTTCTTAGAATGACGGTAGTAAATAAGATGATCCCTCATTAAAATTTCAAGAAAGTGTTCCCCCTAACTGTGCACCGTTGCGAAAGTTCGTCGTTTCGAAGCACCACGTGATGATCGGGTGTGATAGATTCTTACGTTCACATACAACGGGTGTAAGCCAGATTTACACACGCGAAACACTTAGGTTGACTTGACGAGCCTAGCATGTACAGACATGGCCTCGGAACACAAGAGACCGAAAGGTCGAGCATGAGTCGTATGGTAGATACGATCAACATGAAGATGTTCACCGATGATGTCTAGTCCGTCTCACGTGATGATCGGACACGGCCTAGTTGACTCGGATCATGTAATCACTTGGATGACTAGAGGGATGTCTGTCTGAGTGGGAGTTCATAAGACGAACTTAATTATCCTGAACATAGTCAAAAGACCCTTTGCAAATTATGTCATAGCTCGCGCTTTAGTTCTACTGTTTTAGATATGTTCCTAGAGAAAATATAGTTGAAAGTTGATAGTAGCAATTACGCGGACAGTACAAGGCTTATGTCCTTAATGCACTGCTCGGTGTGCTGGACCTCGAACGTGGTCTGTGGATGTTGCGAACATCTGACATACACGTTTTGATGACTACATGATAGTTCGGTAATGATAAATGGTTTAGAATTGAGGCACCGAAGACATTTTTGAAATGTCGCAGAACATATGAGATGTTTCGAGGGCTGAAATTGGGATTTCAGGCTCGTGCCCACGTCAAGAGGTATAAGACCTCCGACGATTTTCTTGGCTTGCAAACTAAGGGAGAAAAGGTCAATCGTTGAGCTTGTGCTCAAATTGTCTGAGTGCAACAATCACTTAAATCAAGTGGGATTTGATCTTCCAGATGAGATAGTGATGTGTCTCCAAAGTCATTGCCACCAAGCTGCTAGATCTTCGTGATGAACTATAACATATCAGGGATAGAGATGATGATCCTTGAGGTATTCGCGATGTTTGACACCGCGAAAGTAGAAATATAGAAGGAGCATCAATTGTTGATGGTTGGTGAAACCACTAGTTTCAAGAAGGGCAAGGGCAATAAGGGATACTTCATGAAACGGCAAATCAGCTGCTGCTCTAGTGAAGAAACCCAAGGTTGAACCCAAACCCGAGACTAAGTGCTTTTGTAATAAGGGGAACAACCACTGGAGCAGAATTACCCTAGATACTTGGTAGATGATAAGGCTGGCAAGGTCGATAGAAGTATATTGGATATACATTATGTTAATGTGTATTTTACTAGTACTCATAGTAGCACCAGGGTATTAAGATACCGGTTCGGTTGCTAAGTGTTAGTAACTCAAAATAAAAGAGCTACGGAAGAAACGGAGACTAGCTAAAGGTGAGATGACGATATGTGTTGGAAGTGTTTCCAAGCTTGATGTGATCAAGCATCGCATACTCCCTCTACCATCGAGATTGGTGTTAGACCTAAATAATTGTTATTTGGTTGAGCATAGACATGATTGGATCATGTTTGTCGCAATATGGTTATTCATTTAAGGAGAATAATGGTTACTCTGTTTATTTGAATAATACCGTCAATGGTCTTGCACCTAAAGGAATGGTTTATTGAATCTCGATCGTAGTGATACACATTTTCATGCCAAAAGATATAAGATAGTAATGATAGTACCACTTACTTGTGGCACTGCCATGTGAGTCATATTGGTATAAAACGCATGAAGAAGCTCCATGTTGATGGATCTTTGGACTCACTCATTTTTGAAAAGTTTGAGACATGCGAACCATGTCTATTGGCGTATACGCATGAAGAAACTCCATGCAGATGGACCATTTGGACTCACTTGATTTTGAATCACTTGAGATATGCAAATCATACCACATGGGCAAGATGACTGAAAAGCCTCTTTTTCAGTAAGATGGAACAAGATAGCAACTTGTTGGAAGTAACACATTTTGATGTGTGCAGTCCAATGAGTGCTGAGGCATGCAGTGAATATCGTTATGTTCTTACTTCACAGATGATTCGAGTAGATGTTGAGTATATTTACTTTGAAACACAAATCTGAAGTATTGAATGGTTCAAGTAATTTCAGAGTGAAGTTGAAGATCATCGTGACAAGAGGATAAAATGTCTACGATATGATCATAAAGATGAGTATCTGAGTTACGAGCTTTGGCACGCAACAAAGACATTGTGGAAATTGTTTCACAATTAATACCGCCTGGAACACCATAGTGTGATGGTGTGTCCGAACATCATAGTTGCACCCTATTGGATATGGTGCGTACCATGATGTCTCTTATCGAATTACCACTATCGTTCATGGGTTAGGCATTAGAGACAAGCGCACTCATTTTAATAGGGTACCACATAATTCCGTTGAGACGACACCATTTGGAGAAACCTAAGTTGTCGTTTCTTAAAGGTTTGGGGCTGCGACGCTTATGTGAAAGAGTTTCAGGTTGATAAGCTCGAACCCAAAGCGGATAAAATGCATCTTCACAGGACACCCAAAAAAACAGTTGGGTATACCTCCTAATTCAGATCCGAAAGCAATAGGGATTGTTTCTTGAATCGGGACCTTTCTCGAGGAAAAGTTCGTCTCAAAAAGTTGAGTGGGAGGATGGTGGAGACTTGATGAGGTTATTGAACCATCACTTCAACCAGTGTGAATCAGGGCACAGGAAGTTGTTCCTGTGGCACCTACACCAATTGAAGTGGAAGCTTATGATAGTGATCATGAAGTTTCGGATCAAGTCACTACCATACCTCGTAGGACGACAAGGACGCGTACTGCTTCGGAGTGGTACGGTGACCCTGTCTTGGAAGTCATGTTGCTAGACAACAATAAACCTACGAGCTATGGAGAAGCGATGGTGGGCCCGGATTCCGATGGATGGCTCGAGGCCATAAAATCCGAGAGAGGATCCATGTATGAAAACAAAGTGTAGACTTTGGCAGAACGGCTCGATGGTCGTAAGGCTGTTGAGTACAGATGGATTTTAAAAGGAAGACGGACAATGATGGTAAATGTCACCATTAAGAAAGCTCGACTTGTCATTAAGATGTTTTCTGACAAGTTCAAGGAGTTGACTGCGATGAGACTTTCTCACTCGTAGCGATGCTAAGAGTCTGTTGGAATTATGTTAGCGATTACTGCATTATTTATGAAATTGTGCAGATAGGATGTCAAAAAACATTGTTTCCTCGACGATTTTCTTGAGGAAAGGTTGTATGTGATACAACCAGAAGATTTTTGTCAATCCTGAAAGATGCTAACAAGTATGCAAAGCTCCAGCAATCCTTCTAAGCACTGGAGTAAGCATCTCGGAGTTGGAATGTACGCTTTGATGAGATGATCAAAGATTTGGGTTTATACAAAGTTTATGAGAAACCTGTATTTCCAAAGAAGTGAGTGGGAGCACTATAGAATTTCTGATGAGTATATGTTGTTGACATATTGTTGATCAGAAATGATGTAGAATTTCTGGAAAGCATATAGGGTTATTTGAAAAGTGTTTTCAATGGAAAACCTGGATTAAGCTACTTAAACATTGAGCATCAAGATCTATAAGGATAGATCAAAATCGCTTAATAGTACTTTCAAACAAACACATACCACGACAAGATTTTGAAGGAGTTCAAAATAGATCAGCAAAGAAGGAGTTCTTGGCTGTGTTACAAGGTGTGAGTATTGAGCAAGACTCAAGACATGACCACGGCAGAATAGAAAGGACGAAGGTCGTCCCCTATGCTTTAGTCGTAGGCTCTAAAGTATGCTATGTTGTGTACCGCACCTGAAGTGTGCCAAACCATGAGTCAGTCAAGGGGTACAAGTGTGATCTAGAAATGGATCACAAGACAGCGGTCAAAGTTATCCTTAGTAACTAGTGGACTAAGGAATTTTCTCGATTATGGAGGTGGTAAAAGAGTTCGTCGTAAAGGGTTACGCCGATGCAAGCTTTGACACTAATCCAGATTATTCTGAGTAGTAAACTGGATTCGTATAGTAGAACAGTTATTTGGAATAGCTCCAAATAGAGCGTGGTAGCTGCATCTGCAAGATGACATAGAGATTTGTAAAGCACACATGGATCTGAAAGGTTCAGACCCGTTGACTATAACATCTCTCACAAGCATAACATGATCAAACCCAGAACTCTTTGGGTGTTAGTCACATGGGGGTGTGACCTTGAGTGTTAATCACATAGCAATGTGAACTGGATTATTGACTCTAGTGCAAGTGGGAGACTGTTGGAAATATGCCCTAGAGGCAATAATAAATTGATTATTATTATATTTCCTTGTTCATGATAATCGTTTATTATCCATGCTAGAATTGTATTGATAGGAAACTCAGATACATGTGTGGATACATAGACAACACCATGTCCCTAGTAAGCCTCTAGTTGACTAGCTCGTTGATCAATAGATGGTTACAGTTTCCTGACCATGGACATTGGATGTCGTTGATAACAGGATCACATCATTAGGAGAATGATGTGATGGACAAGACCCAATCCTAAGCCTAGCACAAGATCATGTAGTTCGTATGCTAAAGCTTTTCTAATGTCGAGTATCGTTTCCTTAGACCATGAGATTGTGCAACTCCCGGATACCGTAGGAGTGCTTTGGGTGTGCCAAACGTCACAACGTAACTGGGTGGCTATAAAGGTGCACTACGGGTATCTCCGAAAGTGTCTGTTGGGTTGGCACGAATCGAGTCTGGGATTTGTCACTCTGTGTGACGGAGAGGTATCTCTGGGCCCACTCGGTAGGACATCATCATAATGTGCACAATGTGATCAAGGAGTTGATCACGGGATGATGTGTTGCGGAACGAGTAAAAGAGACTTGCCGGTAACGAGATTGAACAAGGTATCGGGATACCAACGATCGAATCTCGGGCAAGTATCGTACCGATAGACAAAGGGAATTGTATACGGGATTGATTAAGTCCTTGACATCGTGGTTCATCCGATGAGATCATCGTGGAACATGTGGGAGCCAACATGGGTATCCAGATCCCGCTGTTGGTTATTGACCGGAGAACGTCTCGGTCATGTCTGCATGTCTCCCGAACCCGTAGGGTCTACACACTTAAGGTTCGATGACGCTAGGGTTATAAAGGAAGTTTGTATGTGGTTACTGAATGTTGTTCGGAGTCCCGGATGAGATCTCAGACGTCACGAGGAGTTCCGGAATGGTCCGGAGGTAAAGATTTATATATGGGAAGTCCTGTTTTGGTCGTCGGAAAAGTTTCAGGGTATATCGGTAACGTACCGGGACCACCGGGAGGGTCTCGGGGGTCCACCAAGTGGGGCCACCTGCCCCGGAGGCTTGCATGGGCCAAGGGTGGGAGGGACCATCCCCTAGGTGGGCTGGTGCGCCTCCCACAAGGGCCCAAGGTGCCTAAGAGGTGGAAAGGGGGCAAACCCTAAGGGGATATGGGCCTTGGGGCCCATATTGGTGCGCCTCCCTCTCCCCTCCCCTCTTGGCCGCCACCCAAGTCCCATCTAGGGCTGCCTCCCCCCTAGGGGTGGGAACCCTAGAGGGGGCGCAGCCCCTCCCCTTCCCCTATATATAGTTCAGGCATAGGGCTTCCCACAACACGCGATTCGATCTCTCGTTGGTGCATCCCTGCGTCTCTTCTTCCTCCTCTTCTGTGGTGCTTGGCGAAGCCCTGCAGGATTGCCATGCTCCTCCATCATCACCACGCCGTTGTGCTGCTTCTGGATGGAGTCTTCCTCAACCTCTCCCTCTCTCCTTGCTGGATCAAGGCATGGGAGACGTCACCGGGCTGTACGTGTGTTGAACGCGGAGGTGCCGTCCGTTCGGCACTAGGATCATCGGTGATTTGGATCACAACGAGTACGACTCCATCAACCCCGTTCACTTGAACGCTTCCGCTTAGCGATCTACAGGGGTATGTAGATGCACTCTCCTTCCCCTCGTTGCTAGTCTCTCCATAGATAGATCTTGGTGACACGTAGGAAAATTTTGAATTTCTGCTACGTTCCCCAACACATACATGGTGATGAGAAAGCACAATACAACCAGTTGTGGGACTATGGACAAGAACTGAGGAGAAGTAATCCAGGGAGCAAATTCATTGTTTGCACAACCAAAGTGAAGGAAATAGGTGACCTGCTTCCAAAAGATCACCTATCTTCACTATATTGGTCCTATGATGCCTGCAAGAGAGGTTTCCTGAGGGGGTGCAGGCCAATTCTATTTGTTGATGGCTGTCACCTGAAGAGCAAATACAAGGGTGTGCTGCTTACAGCTGTTGGGATTGATCCCAATGATTGCATATTTCCAATTGCAATGGGGATGGTGGAGGTGGAGTCAACTTACTATTGGGAATGGTTTCTCACCACTTTGAAGAATGATTTGAACATCATTAACACCTCCCCTTTCACTATAATGAGTGACAAGCAAAAGGTGTGTTCCATTTGTCCAAACATGCTGCTGTTGCATATTTCCATATGGTGCTGCTGTCTCACATGTTTATGAACTAATTTTGCAGGGTTTGATCAATGCTGTTGAGAAGATATGGCCAGATGCAGAACACAGATTTTGTGTTAGACATCTTTATCAAAACTTCCACCAGAAGTTCAAAGGAGAAACACTGAAGAATATGTTGTGGGCCATTGCTAGGTCAACTAATGTGGACAAGTGGACCTTGAACAGAGAGAAGCTGAGGGCACAGAACTTGGAGGCATATAATTGGTTGGATGGCAAGCCCCCCAACCAGTGGGTGAAAGCATACTTCAGAGATTTCCGCAAGTGTGACATCTTGCTGAACAACATGTCAGAGGTGTACAACAGGTAAACTTCAGTTAGTTCACTTTTGTAGCAAACAAGTTCAGTTATGTTTAACACAGTCTTGCAGTGTCACTGAGTTCTGACAACACTTTACTATGTCTCTCTTGCAGCTACATCTTGGATGCAAGAGAACTGTGTGTTATATCAATGCTAGAATGCATAACACATAAAATTACTGTGAGTCATGACAGAAAGTACAAAGAAGCTTCAGAAAAGTGGACTGGACTTATCTGCCCCAAGATTAGGAAGAAACTGGACAAGAATGCAGAGTACTCAGGTAACTGCTTTCCAACACATTCAGGACTTGGCATTTATGGTGTTGAATCAGGCAACAACAAGTATGCTGTGGATATTCCAGCAAGAACTTGTGATTGCAAAAAAATTCAATTGGATGGCATCCCTTGCAATCATGTGATTGCCTGTTGTAGAGCTGATAGGATTGACCCTGAAACATTGGTTCACAAGTGCTATAGCATAGAAAACTATCTAAAGGCATATGGGCACAACATCATGCCTATGAGGGACAGGAAAAGCTGGGAAAAGATGAATGGCATTCCCATCCACCCTCCAGTCTTCACAAAAAAAATGGGCAGGCTAGCAAAGAACAGGAGAAAGACACCAGAAGAGAAGAAGAAGAAAGATGGAACTGTTTACATCAACAAAAAAGGAGTGGCAATGCATTGCTCAGTGTGTGGCAGTGCTGACCACAACAAGAGAGGACATGCCAAGTTTATGAGGCAACAGGAAGCTCAATTAGAAGATGATGATGAAGTTGGAGATCCTTCAATTCTGCAGGTTAAATCAGTGATTTCAGTTAACTGTTTTGCTCTGAATTAGGACTTTGAACAGTGATTTCAGTTAACTGCATTTAAGTTCAGTTATGTTACTAACATGATTTTTTTTCTGACTACAGGATATTATGCCAACAAGACTTGATCCTAGGCTTGATCCTATGAATGACAGAAGCAGTATGGTCTACACCATAGGCCAGGAGGTGCACTTTTCATATTACTGTCTTTCTATGAATTTGTACCTGCATTTCATTTTCTCATTTATATCTTCCTGACATTTTGTGATCCTGCATAGGAGAGGGCATATGTGAGCACTTGGAATCCTCCTGGGCCACTTCCTGAAGAGTCTGCTTTTGTGGTGCAAGCTAGGGATTCTATCCCTCCTAGAAGAACCACAACCACAGCCACAACAAGAGTGAGGGGAAGAGGAAGAGGAAGGAAGAAAGCTGCAGTAGTACCACATGCAGATGAGCCAGGGTCAAGTGCAACTGGAGGAAGAGGAAGGAAGAAAAGAAAGACAGTGAGATCTGGCACTACAGAGAGAGGAGGATCTTCTGGGAGTAGAGCAAGAGGCAGAGGAGTGGCTGGGAGGAGAGACAGGAGGGAAGCTAGCACTTATCCAGCATACAGGCTCATGTTTGCTGAAGATGGAGCAAGGGAGCCAATACCTGATCTCAATTTAACTGAAGAAATTCCAGTTTCTCAGAATGCACCTGGGGGTGACAGTTAGATGTCTGTTTAGTTCATAAATGAACTTCATGCCAAACTGTAGAAGTTCATGTCTGAACTTCATGCCAGCATTTTTGAGTGCAAGACATATTTCATAATTTATATTTCGTGGCAATGACATTTAGAATTTTTTGGTGATAGACAATATACTTGAGTTGTGCTGAACTCCTGAATTTTGTGCTGAATTTTATGCATTTGGTGAATGTATGAAGTAACTGAATATGGTGATGAAGCACATGTACTCCATTTAACTGAAATAACTGAATTTGGGTGAACTCCATTTATTGTGTGTGCTGGAGACGCCCAAAATTAAAAAAATAAAAATAAAAACAAAAAATGTTTGGCCTGGGTCTCGAACCTAGGACATGTGGTTCGACAAGTAGGGTACAATGCCAGTGCGATAAGAGTAGGAACTTGTTAGTGCAACATGGAGTAATCTACTTGTACTTCTCCATTTTCCTGAATTTTGCACCTCCACTTTACTGAATTTTGTCATGTGTACTAACTGGATTTTTTTGAACTAACTGAATTTTGCACCTCCATCTACTTGTACTGCTCCATTTATTGTGTGCTGGAGATGCCCAAAATAAAAAAAATAAAAAAATGTTGGCCTGGGTCTCAAACCCAGGACCTGTGGTCAGAGAAGTAGAGTGCAATGCCAGTGCGGTAAGGGTAGGAACTTGTTAGTGCTAGATGCACAAAGTTACTTGTACTCTTCACAGAGACGCCCACTCCATTCTGGACGGTTCGCGTTCCCACCCACCGCATCAATAAATCCTCCTGCCCACCCACCGCTCCGCCCACCACTCACCACTCCGCTCCCCACTCACCACTCCCCACACACCGACCGCGTCGCCTGCTCTCCCCACTCACCACCGCCGGCCACCGCCGCCATGGCGAACGTCGAGGGCTGGAAGCTCGCACTGGAGGATCTGGCCGGCAACGACCAGTCGTTCCGTGCGCAGATTCGAGAAGTCTGCACCTGGTTCCCCACCCCGAAGATGATGCTCATGCATGCGCGCGGGTTGGCCAAGCAGCTGACGGACGGCGAGAAGGCCCGTGCCTTCCCCACAGGACTCACAGTGCCGCCTCCGTCCTTCCTCGTCTGGGCAATGCGTGAGGGCACGCTCAGTGTGGATCCGTACCAGCGAGCTAGGTGGTGGATGTACCGCTCCACCACCTCTCTGGCCCCGGTCCTCCTCGACGACGACCCTGCGAACGTCGTCGGTGTCGTGCTCGCGCTGCCTGCTCCAGTCGACCCTGCGGACTACACCTCCGACGACGACCTGACACAGACTGTTGTCATCAGTGACGATGACACGGATGCGGACGAGGTTGTGCTCGTTGCGCCGGTCGCCAGAGAGGGTGGCAGAAGCATGCCCATCGACGTCGAGCTCCTGCCAGAAGAGGTGAAGGTTGAACAAGAAGAAGAGGTGAAGGAGCCAGAGCAGAACAAGAAGAAGGCACCGCTGAAGAAAGAGGTGAAGAAGGTGCGCCGCTCCATCCGCCTGCAACAGCTCAAGAACTGAAGAAGATGCAGAAGAGTAGTTAGGTATGCTCATCTATATGTTGGCATATAAGTTATCTATTTTGAGCAGATGTTAGTTGAACTGTTGTATCTATGGCAATCTGGTGTTGAAGTGCTGTTGAACTGCATGTTCTCTGCCCATGTGTGTTTGCTGTTGAACTGTAGGTTGTCTGCTTATGTTGTGCCCATGTGCACACATCCTAAAATAGAATGTACTAGGTGCTCACTTTGTGCCAAATATGCCAAGTTGTACTACCTGAAGATCACTCCCCTTTGCTTAAGTTAACTGAATTTTCATGTGAAATGAGAGAATCATTGGGCTGAAGATCCCTCCCCTTTGCTTAAGTTAGCCGAATTTTCATGTGAAATAAGAGAATCATGTGCTGCACTTAACGAATGGGGAATCGATGCGGCCGACAGGGCGGCGGAGACGGCTGGCGTCGGAGGGGAAGGCGGAGACGGCTGGCGGCGGAGAGGGCGACGGCAAAGGGGAGGAGCTAGGGATTTACGAATGGGGAATCGATGCAGAGAGAGAGGGCGAGGGGGCTTTTTGTAAAATACAGAGAGTGCGAGGGGGCTTTTGTAAAAGTAAGGCATGTGCCAAAATCCAGCGTGGCATGCCAAATGTCGCGTCCACAGCTGCTTTGTATGAATTTATTACAACAATCAAGTTGGAGGACTAGTTTTGTGGGGTTTTTTAGTTTTTGTATGAATCTGTTCCCACCCCTACAAGTTTATGTACCAATAGTGGTATTAACTCTTATGTTTTGTATGATGTTCCATCATTTCACTTTGCACGTGTAAAAAATGATCCTAACGTTGACGGTCCTCCGTTCAAGATTTCCCTCACCAATTTACTCAATTAATGATACACCACATTTAAATCTTTTATCTAAACGGGAAGGGAGATTGTTGATGAAGACACGTCGAGGTTTGTGTGTGTGGATGTTTTATACTCCCTCTGTAAAGAAATATAAAAACTTTTAGATCACTAAAACAGTGATCTAAATAATCTTACATTTCTTTACGGAAGGAGTACGCGATAGGCCACATAAGCAGAGAGGTTGCCCCTATGTGTGACTTTACGTGAAGTCCAAGGCATCGTTGCAGTGCAGATTCTTCACCCGACTGACACTACGAAATAGGTGCTGGACATCCGACCGGCTCGCTCGACGAGGGCTGCCGCATCAAGATTCATGCCCATTTGTGTTCAACATGGCGAAACTATAAAAACACCTCCTTTTGGATTACGTATTTGCGAGAAAGGTCTAGGCGATTGTGTGCACGGCACTCCGCAAGCCTGAATGGGCACCCAGGAGAAATGATCAGCTAAATGCTTGGTGCACGGACAAGAGTGGAGGTGGGCATCACATCAAGGACGTTCACGTGATTCTAGTTCTCAACATGTGGACACTATGGAAGCACTGCAGCAGCATGACAACACCTTGCCATCAACTACATCGAGAGGGGGGGGAGTTGGAGTCAGCCCGTACTCGTTCAAAGGCGACATTGACAATTTCATAGGCTACTTAGGCAGTTGGGTACTCGGGAGAGGGTGGGCTAGTGCACTAACGGCAGAGGGTGGAGTCGTGTTCTGCATGTAACATCTAAGTTGTAAGGTGGAGGGGTTCTCCCCCCAAATTCTCTTCTTTAATATATACTACGACACTCGTGCGTATTCGAGAAAGCAGCTTGCTGATCTAGCTCGACTTGACTTCAATCTATGAATCCACCAAGAACACTCACCCTCTTTGTTGGTCTGCTTGAGCTAGGTCAAATCTTCATGTAACCTTAAATCTCACCACTACTTTCTTAACCCTCATCTCTATCATGGTCGTCCACATTATTGCCTTAGATTTGACGGCGAACGAGAGAAACCACCCACCACATTTATGGTGATCCCGCTCCCTCATATACATGTGGTATCCCATCAGATTGCCGCCACACGGCATCATCTAAAGTTGATCTACATGCAAACCCCGACTATAAAAGCTGAACAGTGAGGCATTCCCACCCTACCCCTAGCCGTTGCTCCTCCTCAACCTCCCCTAGCCCCTCGGCGCGACAATGTCATTGCGGCAGAATGTCAAGTACTAGCTCAACATCCTAGCGGACGCGAACCTACCATCGCAGACCCCACGCGCCACCTTTGTGAACTCTCCCCACGACCCACAATCAACGACAGTCGCCGCATCCTCCTCCCATCATGGCTTGCATGGCACTGGTAGCTCCTGTGACGGCTGCGTGGGGGGGGGGGGGGATCTGGCGGCTCGCGCGACGCTGGTGACTCTCGTCGTAGCTGGAGGCATGGTCTACTGCTTCGTGTGTCATCGTCCCCGTCAAGCACGACAATGAGAAGGAGGTTGTCACCCCCGCTAATCCCGTCATGATGTCCGTCATCGTAGCCCAGGCAAGTAACCAATCGAATAGCAACACTGCATATATGCAAATGTCGTTTAACGATACTTGAAGTGACAATATATATATAATACAACATAGTTTGACCACTTATATAGTTGCTAATTAAATTGTTGTGTTTATTCACTGTTTGGTTAGGATTAAATGTTGCCTAAATTGCCCCTAGAAGTTTGAAGCAGATCAAATTAGGTTAACGATTATGTGGTTGCACATAGTCCCTGCAGCTTTAAAAACATTATGAAACACACTCCATACGAGGGATGACTGACTCGAGTTTTGGCAACTTTGCTAGAGTTGCTCTAGGCGTGATGTGCCCATAACCCTTAGCCCGTTTGCCACACATATGGAGTGCCCAAAGAAATGGCTCTACGTGGTCATTCTTGTTAGTTTCATAAGAAACATTCAATTGCTACGTCATGGCAATTCAGTATATCTTTAAATGAGTGATTGCTTGCCACTTGTGTCATTTTCAGATGCACAAAGTGAAATTTACTGTTTACATATTCACGTTCTCTCGAGAAGATATGTAGAACCGATCGGCACGGATGCCTGCCTAATTAAGCAGGCAAGGTGTATGGATACACGCAGTTCGTTGGTTGGTTGGCATTGAATTAATTAGCTGAACATGTCAATCTACTAATCCAAAAGCATGCATCACAATGCCAGCAGCACATTCCATCCAATGGCCGCATATTCCCTCTTCCAGAGTTTTCATTTTGTTGCTATATTAAACCATGAAACTACTCGAGTTCCATCTTAGCAGCTCCACGTCGCTGCCTCCTGAAGAACCACACATCCATTACAAGAAGCAATCAACCCCCAAAAAACAAAAATCAATCAACCTCTGTATTATTACGATGCACACAATCATCCTTATTAATTATTAGCAGAGTACTTCCTATATAGAAAATAAATATAAGATCGTTTTGATCATTAAAAGCGATCTTATATTTCTTTACAGAGAGTACATAACAAAGCAACCATATCTGAATCATTACAAGATATGGAAAGAAAAACACCTACGACTAAATCGACTTCTTCCGCAAACAACACTTTCAAGAAAGAATAAACGCCCTTACGCCACGGCCGCCATGTCCGGTCGAAGAAGGCCTAGAGAAGGATTTTCATCCTGTTTGTTGATACCAGCCAATGAAGACCAATAGACGATACCTTCAACAAGGTAATGACTCAAGTCATGGAGGGTGGCCTATGGCTCGACATCATCAGGAACAAATACCTACGAGGTCAGTCGCTCGCCTTTTACGCATCCTCCCAGTGCTTCGTACCAGGACGTCCATCTCGGTGGGGTCTGGCGCATCGACCTTGTTCTGGTTCGACCGGTGGGTCTGGGAGCACCCCTTCGCCGCCAGATTGTCAGGACCCCGATCCTAAGTCACACCGATCTAGCATGTAACACATCATATCATTTTGCGGCCTCACGCACGGTATTCCCACGGGTGCCACCTTACCTGGCCCGGGACCGTTTGCGCCTTTTGGCTCACGTATATGATAGTGTCGCTAGCATCCATATGACAAAGAACCCGGGCCGACATGGCTAGTCGTGAACCCAAGGCGGCACTAACCCATGAGGACAGGCATACATGAATCACATCGAGCATGTCGGTCAACAACGTATATATCCGGGCTGTAGCACTGGGCTAACAGGACTCCGGTAACCCGGGCTGTAGCAGGCTAGGCAGGACTCCGGATAACACCGCGTGACATTTCCCCGAAGGGACAGACACAGGAACGACGTGAATCACATGCCGGCCAGTCAAGTGTTCCGAGCAGTAGTGCTGGGCTAACAGGATTCCGGTGAACCGGGCTGTAGCGGACTACTATCGCTCAGAAGCACTAGACTTACATTTCCCCATATGAAAGGCTGCCAAGGATAAACAACTAGATAGTCGGATCCCACTCATACCAAGCATTTCAATCATACACACAATATGCCCGATATGAGTAAATACAATATGGCATCACAACATAACTCTACGACTCAAAATATTTATTCATTAGGCTCCGAAGAGCGAGATATTACAAACATGGGTCTCATGACCCAACAATCAGAGCATACAAGTCAAAGCACATGCGGGAGCTAAACATGTCTGAGTACAGACATCTACAAATGAAAAAGGCTGAGAAGCCTGACTATCTACCAGATCCTGCCGAGGGCACAAGATCGTAGCTGAGGTATCAAGCTAAACGTCGAAGTTCAAGCGATACTACTAGCGAGACTGACGTCTCTCTGCAAAACATAAAATAGGCAAACGTGAGTACAATTGTACTCAGCAAGACTTACATCAGAACTAACTACATATGCATCAGTATCAATAAAGGGGGTGGTGGAGTTTTAACTGCAGCAAGCCAGCTTTGACTCGGTGGCTATCCTGAACTACGACTGCAAGCAACTCTTTTGAGGTGGCGCACACGAGTCCACATATTCACCATATCAATACACCACTATGGATCCACTTCCGTCTCCCTACGAGAAGGCCATCCATAGCACTCACGCTTATCTTGCGCATTTTAGAGTATCCACTTTCACTTGTCTATGAACTATGCAAGGGGTCCAAGTTTCCATATCCGAGGAATCCGGCTATTCGAATAGATAATGATAACCCTGCAGGGGTGTACTTCTTCACACACGCTCTCGCCACTTACCGCCCTGTACACGTCATGTACCTCGGCAACCTTCAAGCGGAAGCCGGGCGAGGGTGTCGGCCACAGCCTACCTAAACACTCAAGTCTCTAGTCCAGGTTTATCGCCTATTCGGGTTCCATCCATGAGGAGATCCGGCCGGAGTTTCGCTCACAGCCCCAAACGATGTGTACAGGGTTCCCGGAACACCAAACGGGCGCCCGGTACACCGTGCCACGTGCCTACCGCAACACAGCCCACCCCTACGGTCAGCACTGCGTGCGGCCCCCAGCATACTACAAACACCAGAAACTACTTGCAACTCCTGGACAGAGGACAAGGGTGATCAAGAAGCCGAGAGAGTCAATTAAGGATCCCAATGTGTGGTAGTAACTGTTCATGGATCACAAACATAGAACTCAGTTCCTGAGGACGGCTGCAATGAGACAACCCACCATGTACTCCTACATGGCCTCTCACCGCTACCTTTACCAAATCGTGTTCACACACTTAGCTCTCACACAGTAGGACATGTTCATCACTATTCCAATTCATTCCCGATGAATCAGACCCGACTCAACTCTAAGCAGTAGCAGGCATGACAAACAAGCATGAATGAGTAGGCACAACAGGGCTCAAACAACTCCTACTCATACTAGTGGGTTTCATCTATTTACTGTGGAATGACAGGTCATGCAGAGGATAAAGGGGTTCAGCTACCGCAGCATGTAACAGTTGAATCGTTGTTGTCCTAATGCAGTAAAAGAGAGCAGGAGCGAGAGAGTGGGATTGTATCGGAATGAACAAAGTGGTTTTGCTTGCCTGGCACTTCTGAAGATAATATAGTTCTTCATCAGTGTCATCGATCTCATTGTCGGCACATCGTCTATCGAGAGGGGACAACACCGGCAACTGAGAAAGAACACAATCAATGCAATGCCACAATATGATGCATGATCATGACATGGCAATATGCTGTGATTTGAGCTAATGCATCTAGCTATGATTTAAATGAAGTTGGTTTGAATACATGATTCAAAATCCAACTCCATATATGATTATTTAAATGTCCTTTATTTGTTTTGTCCAAAACAGAGGACAAACATTGTTCAAACATGCATGAAAATGGTACAGATGGATTCCTTGAATTTTTCTGATAATTTTTCATATATAAATTATTTCAATCTGGGCTACGGTTGAATTTATATGAATTTTTGAAGTTTAGGCAAATTTCTGGATTTTCCTGATTAATAATAATACCAGAAAATAAGTTATTGCGTCAGCCTGACATCATCATGACGTCAGCAGGTCAACGGGGCACGGTCCAGGTCAAACCTGGACGGTGGGGTCCATTGGTCAGTGTAACAGGGCTGGTCTGGGTGGATGACATGTGGGACCAGTCAACGTTGACTTGACCAAGTCAAAGTTGACACGTGGGACCCGCAAGATTAACACTAATCTAAACAGAAGTTAAACTAATTAATTTTATTTGCGTCGGGGCCCACATGGCAGTGTCACTAGAGTGTTAGTTAAGGCGTCATTAGAGGCTAATGACATCGCCACGTCAGCTGTCGCCGGAGTTGGCCGGCGGGGACCAAAACAACGGCGGAGGCCCGCCGGACTTGCGCTAGAGGCGTCGGGTTAGTGCGCTGAGGGCACCAGGAGGTAGGCCGCGCTCTTGCGCATCCAGAGAGCCAAGGGGGAGGGGCTGGGGTGGAACGAGCTCGCCGGAGTCGAGCTCGTGGCGGCGCCGGAGTTCGGTGATTGCGGGGTTGGTGCTACGGTGCCCGTTAGAGCGAGTGAGTGTGTGCGTTAGATTCCTGGGGACTCCCTGAGCACAGTGACGTGCTCCGACACGAGCGGCAGGGGCTGTGGCCACGGCGGCGCCATGGCCGGCGGAGCCGAGCTCGCGGGCTCGACGGAGACGGGTGCTACGATGAGCTAGTGGGCATGGGAGTATGGGGAATCGGTAGAGGAGCTCACCGCGAGTCGTACGAGGGTCTCAGAGAGCTCGGGGACGGCCTGATGGTGACGAATCAAGCGGCGGGGATCGCCGGCACCGAGGTTGAAGACGGCTTGGTGGAGGCGGTGCAGGGCATCCGGCGATGCTTGGCTTGTCGAGGGAGTAGAGGACATCGATGCGGAGCTTCGTGGCGCGTCAGAGAGGTGTGGGGTGGCCGGTGGACGCGGCGGCGAGGGGCGGCGCGCTCGGGCGCGAGAGGGAGAGAGAGCAGGGGAGGGGAAAGAGATCCAGGGAGAGAGGGGAGAGGACAAGGGGTCGAGGGGGGGTGTGCGTGGCGTTGCGGGGGAACGTCCAGGGGAGGAGGAGGCAGCCAGGCAGGGAGGAGGTGGCCGGCGTGTGGCTGCGCGCGCCGGCCACGCGCCCTGTCCTACTGTCCGAGGAGGAAGACGACGGGGAGGGAGGCGGTGGCGGGCTGGGCCGCCAGCTGGGCCAGTCAGCTGCAGTGCTGGGCCGAGCAGGTGAGTTAGCCAGGTACTATCTCTCTCTCTCTGCTTTCTTATTTAGTTCCTGTTTCTATTATTCGGTAGTCTTTAGGGCTTTAATAAAAATGCCAGAGCATTTCCAAAAATCATAAAACTAAACATGGATACTGTTTATAATATATTCAACAGTAAACATTTTAGTTTATGTTTATTTGAGCAATTTAAATATTTTATAGTATTAAAGTGCCCAAAATCAAATAGGATATGATTTAAATCAGAGCCCAAATGGTCATGGAAAAATATTCATCATCTCTGGATATGGTTTTCACCTTTTTCCATTAATCATGAACATTTTTGCAAACCAGTTTGGGTTCTTTGAAAATATTTTGAAGTTGAGCCTATTTGAATTGTTTTAGTGCTAGGGCTTGGTCATCCCCATTTCAAATTAATTGAATTTAACATGATGCATGGATGCTCACAGCTGCAACTAACCACTAGCAATTCTAGGGCTGTGACAACTCACCCCCACTAAACAAGAATCTCGGCCCGAGATTCAAAACGTGAGGTAAGAAGACAGAGGGGTCGCAAGCTAACACAATCTTCACGATCCAGGTTGCACTTCAAATGAACTTTGATCTTGACATCCTCGCTTTGAGATCTTCATCCAACACGATGGCGACAGAAGGAAACTCTATAGAAACGATCTCCTCGAAGATCGAGCATTCAAGATCAATTCATGGAATGAGATGTTGAAACATCTCGAGTTGAGACACAACACACACATCGAGAGGGATGGAAGAACAATCGACGAGGTTTGATTTGGTGGGCAACAAATCCACGCTTAGAAAGAAGGTGCATGAGTAGCAAGGAGATGAATTGCTATGATTCCAAAACGGGGCACCCCAGGGAAGGTGACTCGTAGAACTATTCCCCTAAGTGGCAAAAGAATTACTTTTGATACTAAGATCATTAAAATTCTTTATACCAGCCTAAGGCAATCACAATCGATCGTTGGAAGGGGTTCGAAGAATGGCATACTCCGACTAGGATGAATGATGTGGACTACCTTGTTGAAGACAATGCAATGGATGATTTGCTTGCGCGTGCTCTCAAGAACTTGAGCATTTCCATATTCATCAAAGTTCTACCAACATCCGCGTCGAGGATCCTGGCAACACATCTTACTACCTTGACGAATAGTGATGGACAATGCAGATGCATAGAAAGACACCACTTTCCCAGATTTCACCTTAGCGAGGCCAAAGGAACGAAATCTGGATGATCGACTGAGAGACATTTAGCACTCCGCTTCTAATGTTCTCCTTGATGTACTAGGCACCACGATCAATGCTTAAAAGCATCAACATGGCCATCAAGTAAAGGTCGGACCTCGGGAGCACAAAAATCCATAAGGAACAACTATTAGAATAAATTCTACGAGATCCTTATGGGGAAGTGGCCATCTTTCTCAATCAAGATACTACAATAATAACCCTTCCGGTTGGGTGTGTTGGCCACAACATCCACTTTACCGGGTATAGAGAGGCCAATATTTTAGTCCTTGAGAACGTTCCAACCATCATATCCGCCTGAGATTCAGATCTGGTTGGTGTCAGGATATTCCAGACTCATCAAGTCTAGAAAGAAAATGAAAGTTTGCAACACAAATCGACGAGATGACGTTGCGAGATTCTCGGGAAAATGAACTACGATAGCAAGCTCCAAAACATGAGCGGGTTTTTGCTACACACATGTGAACACACTGTCCTAGACAAGCGTGACCACGTGGCAGTCTTATAATCAAACACTACCGAGTTCAGGTGGGGAACCATCATCGAGGATAACGAAGTCCTAGTATAAGTCATGATTCTTAAGAAGAAACTTCTTCACCTTGAACAAATCAATCAGTGGCTTGGTGTGCTAGGAACACATATGGAGTGGAGGTAATTAATCTACCAAACCATAGAATACTTTGCACGTGTGCATGACTGATTTGGGATGATTCCAAGGAATACAAAACAAACCTTTCTCAAACTCACGGCGGCAACTTGCACCAAGTGTACGTGAATTAGAGGAAGTATCTGCTTTCATCCAAACATATACTTCATGAAGGAAACACGAAGACAATGCTTATAAAGCTTCCAATACTAGTGTAGCGTTCCACATGAATCATGGGGGGGACAAAATGCTGCTGATGGGCTCAACAACAACTCATCGGAATTACCATATCACTGGACTTCCACCATCATGTGAACACGGTGATAGCATTGGTCAGACCAAAAGATGTAATGGTGTATGCTCGAGGGATCAACCACGAGTAAGACAACATTACGAACATCGTTGGTTCTGATTTGACTTGACGATAGCCCATACTCAAGTCAAAGTTTTGACAAGACAATACATCCAACAACTGATCACGAGGACCAATTGGTGAAGATATCATTTTTCTTCAACACACACCACAAAAGATATCCCTTAACATGAACTAAGTCAGACAAGCTTTATCTTCCAACTCTCCAAGTTGTTGTCTAGCTCAACCAACTAGCTCAGGGATATCTAACACAGATTCTTGGAGAAAGGGTGGTTCACAAGGAACCAACTTGATCACGAGCTCAACATAACAGTCTGGGGACAACCTGGTAATACTTCCGGGAAGATATTCGGAAAATCACGAACCACCGATATGATACTAAGCTCGAGATCAATCTTGCTTTTCAGGGCAAGACGAGATGATCAAATAAACAAGGGATTGAACAATCCTTACTCATTGATCGAAGAGTGCACCAGAAATAAGGACTAGGTAGCACGATCAATCTTAGGATGATGATTTAGTAACCAACACGCTAAGAATGAGGATATTGTCCATTTACTACAAAGCAACGAGTTGCTCAGAGTATTGATTTCACACATCACGAATCACTTGTCGGCATTCCGGTTGCAACAACACGAAACCGAGGAATGAACAATGATGGCAAGAAGTATTACTGCGTCAAGAACTCATAAGAGGTGGTGCAATTCTCATGACTCTCTTGACATAAAGATGGTAACACTCCAAGGTAGAGCAGAGCAGAAGCTGGATTGGCATTTTGATCTGCGGGATACAATTACTTTGACCCAATCCTAGAAATGGATAAGGTACTGGAGTTTGTTTCTCCTAGTCATTCCGGAATAAGAATGGCTTGACGGACCACAAGAATAGTAGGCATCGATGAACACGAATGCACAACTATTCCTGACTATGAATTGATAGACTAGGGTCGGAATACAGCTGAGGAGGGTCAACTCAAGGAACATATAACTTTCTGAGTTGTGGATTCATGGGTTAGTATGTCAAACGAGTTCAACAATTTCTTCCGGATAACCCATGCAGAAGGTAGAACTGGCAGGATCACAATATGAGTGGAGTACTCCTCAAGAGCACCCTGGTTGTGATCTTTTGATTCAAAACGAATTTCTGCCGAGGATGGTTCGTAGTATTTGGAAGAAGGAAGTACCACGAACCTCGAGGACTATCGCAAAGGTTACTAATATCCTAAAGGAACTAGCAAACACTATCGACATGAGGTAAGTAGGGTGAAGCTCGGGTTCGGGAACCCAGGAATAGAATACCTACAATTAAATGGCATCACGGGATGCTTGCGAGAACAATGGCCAGAGTCATCACACCGGAAATACAAAACATTGCTAGATTACTAGGTGACTCCCTAAGACAGTTAGGGTCATAATAATAGCTCCAACATATACGTCAAGGCAACGGAGTACCTCAACAGACCGATTAGTGTGCTTATTCTGACCAAAAGGACATCGGGAATGGAAGGAAAGGAATTGCAAATGCATCAGACTAGTTAGAAACCTGGGATGACTCGGACAGCATAACGGCTGTAAATGCTCAAAATGATTTGAGACAACCTGCAAATAGGGTGGCATAGCCACTCAACATCGCAATATCAAGGTTCTGAGGCCAGCTATGAACATATGGAAGTAGTAGGAACTGAATTGAGACTTGAACTCAACAATCCTAGGCAACTACGGTTTAGTAACACGTCATCCTGATAGATAGAAGAGAAGCCTAGTTCTTAACCCCCGTAGAAAAGAAGAGGTTGACTCAGATCAGAAGGCCATGAGGTATAAGGAGTAAAAAGAGCCTTACGTTCCCTTCCACAATCAATTCCCTTATATAACTAGAGCATTTCTAGACTCAACTTCGACCAGTTTGGCTTGATAATCCTACAGGCAGTCAGGCTCTGATACCAACGCTGTCAGGACCCCGATCCTAAGTCACACCGATCTAGCATGTAACACATCATATCATTTTGCGGCCTCACGCACGGTATTCCCACGGGTGCCACCTTACCTGGCCCGGGACCGTTTGCGCCTTTTGGCTCACGTATATGATAGTGTCGCTAGCATCCATATGACAAAGAACCCGGGCCGACATGGCTAGTCGTGAACCCAAGGCGGCACTAACCCATGAGGACAGGCATACATGAATCACATCGAGCATGTCGGTCAACAACGTATATATCCGGGCTGTAGCACTGGGCTAACAGGACTCCGGTAACCCGGGCTGTAGCAGGCTAGGCAGGACTCCGGATAACACCGCGTGACATTTCCCCGAAGGGACAGACACAGGAACGACGTGAATCACATGCCGGCCAGTCAAGTGTTCCGAGCAGTAGTGCTGGGCTAACAGGACTCCGGTGAACCGGGCTGTAGCGGACTACTATCGCTCAGAAGCACTAGACTTACATTTCCCCATATGAAAGGCTGCCAAGGATAAACAACTAGATAGTCGGATCCCACTCATACCAAGCATTTCAATCATACACACAATATGCCCGATATGAGTAAATACAACATGGCATCACAACATAACTCTACGACTCAAAATATTTATTCATTAGGCTCCGAAGAGCGAGATATTACAAACATGGGTCTCATGACCCAACAATCAGAGCATACAAGTCAAAGCACATGTGGGAGCTAAACATGTCTGAGTACAGACATCTACAAATGAAAAAGGCTGAGAAGCCTGACTATCTACCAGATCCTGCCGAGGGCACAAGATCGTAGCTGAGGTATCAAGCTAAACGTCGAAGTCCAAGCGATACTACTAGCGAGACTGACGTCTCTCTGCAAAACATAAAATAGGCAAACGTGAGTACAATTGTACTCAGCAAGACTTACATCAGAACTAACTACATATGCATCAGTATCAATAAAGGGGGTGGTGGAGTTTTAACTGCAGCAAACCAGCTTTGACTCGGTGGCTATCCTGAACTACGACTGCAAGCAACTCTTTTGAGGTGGCGCACACGAGTCCACATATTCACCATATCAATACACCACTATGGATCCACTTCCGTCTCCCTACGAGAAGGCCATCCATAGCACTCACGCTTATCTTGCGCATTTTAGAGTATCCACTTTCACTTGTCTATGAACTATGCAAGGGGTCCAAGTTTCCATATCCGAGGAATCCGGCTATTCGAATAGATAATGATAACCCTGCAGGGGTGTACTTCTTCACACACGCTCTCGCCACTTACCGCCCTGTACACGTCATGTACCTCGGCAACCTTCAAGCGGAAGCCGGGCGAGGGTGTCGGCCACAGCCTACCTAAACACTCAAGTCTCTAGTCCAGGTTTATCGCCTATTCGGGTTCCATCCATGAGGAGATCCGGCCAGAGTTTCGCTCACAGCCCCAAACGATGTGTACAGGGTTCCCGGAACACCAAACGGGCGCCCGGTACACCGTGCCACGTGCCTACCGCAACACAGCCCACCCCTACGGTCAGCACTGCGTGCGGCCCCCAGCATACTACAAACACCAGAAACTACTTGCAACTCCTGGACAGAGGACAAGGGTGATCAAGAAGCCGAGAGAGTCAATTAAGGATCCCAATGTGTGGTAGTAACTGTTCATGGATCACAAACATAGAACTCAGTTCCTGAGGACGGCTGCAATGAGACAACCCACCATGTACTCCTACATGGCCTCTCACCGCTACCTTTACCAAATCGTGTTCACACACTTAGCTCTCACACAGTAGGACATGTTCATCACTATTCCAATTCATTCCCGATGAATCAGACCCGACTCAACTCTAAGCAGTAGCAGGCATGACAAACAAGCATGAATGAGTAGGCACAACAGGGCTCAAACAACTCCTACTCATACTAGTGGGTTTCATCTATTTACTGTGGAATGACAGGTCATGCAGAGGATAAAGGGGTTCAGCTACCGCAGCATGTAACAGTTGAATCGTTGTTGTCCTAATGCAGTAAAAGAGAGCAGGAGCGAGAGAGTGGGATTGTATCGGAATGAACAAGGTGGTTTTGCTTGCCTGGCACTTCTGAAGATAATATAGTTCTTCATCAGTGTCATCGATCTCATTGTCGGCACATCGTCTATCGAGAGGGGACAACACCGGCAACTGAGAAAGAACACAATCAATGCAATGCCACAATATGATGCATGATCATGACATGGCAATATGCTGTGATTTGAGCTAATGCATCTAGCTATGATTTAAATGAAGTTGGTTTGAATACATGATTCAAAATCCAACTCCATATATGATTATTTAAATGTCCTTTATTTGTTTTGTCCAAAACAGAGGACAAACATTGTTCAAACATGCATGAAAATGGTACAGATGGATTCCTTGAATTTTTCTGATAATTTTTCATATATAAATTATTTCAATCTGGGCTACGGTTGAATTTATATGAATTTTTGAAGTTTAGGCAAATTTCTGGATTTTCCTGATTAATAATAATACCAGAAAATAAGTTATTGCGTCAGCCTGACATCATCATGACGTCAGCAGGTCAACGGGGCACGGTCCAGGTCAAACCTGGACGGTGGGGTCCACTGGTCAGTGTAACAGGGCTGGTCTGGGTGGATGACATGTGGGACCAGTCAACGTTGACTTGACCAAGTCAAAGTTGACACGTGGGACCCGCAAGATTAACACTAATCTAAACAGAAGTTAAACTAATTAATTTTATTTGCGCCGGGGCCCACATGGCAGTGTCACTAGAGTGTTAGTTAAGGCGTCATTAGAGGCTAATGACATCGCCACGTCAGCTGTCGCCGGAGTTGGCCGGCGGGGACCAAAACAACGGCGGAGGCCCGCCGGACTTGCGCTAGAGGCGTCGGGTTAGTGCACTGAGGGCACCAGGAGGTAGGCCGCGCTCTTGCGCATCCAGAGAGCCAAGGGGGAGGGGCTGGGGTGGAACGAGCTCGCCGGAGTCGAGCTCGTGGCGGCGCCGGAGTTCGGTGATTGCGGGGTTGGTGCTACGGTGCCCGTTAGAGCGAGTGAGTGTGTGCGTTAGATTCCTGGGGACTCCCTGAGCACAGTGACGTGCTCCGACACGAGCGGCAGGGGCTGTGGCCACGGCGGCGCCATGGCCGGCGGAGCCGAGCTCGCGGGCTCGACGGAGACGGGTGCTACGATGAGCTAGTGGGCATGGGAGTATGGGGAATCGGTAGAGGAGCTCACCGCGAGTCGTACGAGGGTCTTAGAGAGCTCGGGGACGGCCTGATGGTGACGAATCAAGCGGCGGGGATCGCCGGCACCGAGGTTGAAGACGGCTTGGTGGAGGCGGTGCAGGGCATCCGGCGATGCTTGGCTTGTCGAGGGAGTAGAGGACATCGATGCGGAGCTTCGTGGCGCGTCAGAGAGGTGTGGGGTGGCCGGTGGACGCGGCGGCGAGGGGCGGCGCGCTCGGGCGCGAGAGGGAGAGAGAGCAGGGGAGGGGAAAGAGATCCAGGGAGAGAGGGGAGAGGACGAGGGGTCGAGGGGGGTGTGCGTGGCGTTGCGGGGGAACGTCCAGGGGAGGAGGAGGCAGCCAGGCAGGGAGGAGGTGGCCGGCGTGTGGCTGCGCGCGCCGGCCACGCGCCCTGTCCTACTGTACGAGGAGGAAGACGACGGGGAGGGAGGCGGTGGCGGGCTGGGCCGCCAGCTGGGCCAGTCAGCTGCAGTGCTGGGCCGAGCAGGTGAGTTAGCCAGGTACTATCTCTCTCTCTCTGCTTTCTTATTTAGTTCCTGTTTCTATTATTCGGTAGTCTTTAGGGCTTTAATAAAAATGCCAGAGCATTTCCAAAAATCATAAAACTAAACATGGATACTGTTTATAATATATTCAACAGTAAACATTTTAGTTTATGTTTATTTGAGCAATTTAAATATTTTATAGTATTAAAGTGCCCAAAATCAAATAGGATATGATTTAAATCAGAGCCCAAATGGTCATGGAAAAATATTCATCATCTCTGGATATGGTTTTCACCTTTTTCCATTAATCATGAACATTTTTGCAAACCAGTTTGGGTTCTTTGAAAATATTTTGAAGTTGAGCCTATTTGAATTGTTTTAGTGCTAGGGCTTGGTCATCCCCATTTCAAATTAATTGAATTTAACATGATGCATGGATGCTCACAGCTGCAACTAACCACTAGCAATTCTAGGGCTGTGACACAGATCTTCGGACCTATTTTCCATTGTGGTGGAACCTAGGATCTCCGTCGAAGCGGCCCTTATTGACTTAGGGCGCTTCGCGTTTCAGAGGCCCTTTGGACCTATGGAGCTTGCCGCTTGGCACGAGCTGCTTGAGTGTATCCCCCTACATGTTCCGGACATGGATCAACCTCTCGACCGCATCTCCTGGCACCTCGAGGCGTCTGGTCGGCTCTCCACCAAGTCCCTTTATAGGGCCATTGCGACTTCCCCTGGACCGGAGCCTCTGGCTCTAATCTTGGCAATTAGACTCCTGTTGATCTTCCTCTGGCAATGGATTCGCGGACGGGTCCCCTCAGGGGTCGAGGTACTCAAAAGGAATGGCCCGGCGACGGGCTTTGCCCGCTGTGTGGGACGGTGGAAGACGCGAACCACATATTCTTCACATGTGTTGCCGCACAATTCCTTTGGAGCTGCTTCCGTGAGGTGATTGGCGGACATTGGTGCAACACCAACTTCCCCGACCTATTCGAGGAAATCCAAGCCTCCCCGCCGCGTTCCTGCCACATTAGGTGGCTGGGTATTGGGGTCCTTGCTTGGACGTTATGGACGGTCCACAATAAACTTGTGATCCAGCGTGTGCCTCTTTGATGTGCTACTAACGCGATCTTAAAAAATGTGTGGATATTTGCAGCTTTGGCGGCCGCTTAGCCGCCCACAGGACCCGGACGCCATCGACATCTTCATTGCAGATCTTCGTGTGTTGGCCTTCCGTTTGGCGCCACCGCTTCCCCCACCACTGTCGGAGCCAGATTAGACCCATCGTGCCGTCGTCGTGGCCTTGACTAGGCGCGACCTTGCTCTCTTTTTCTTTCTTTAGTGCTTGTTGAGTTGTGCCCTCAGCAGAACCCCGTTGTACTTACCTGTTTGCTATCAGTGTGTAGTGTGAACCTTTTTGTCGGATATTTGTGGCTCGGATGGTTTGCTTTGTATATAAAGCGGGGCGAAAGCCTTTTTCAATAATGACCCAAGTCGTCGCTGCTAAGCCTGGTCAATAAAATTCATGACAAAAGCTTTCACCTTGGATACGAAATGGTGTTCCAATCAACAGTCTTTCCTGACGAATCTATCTATAGACTATAATAGCACACAGACATGTATTCCATTGACGGACTCACACACATCCTATGGGAGCATGGTATGGTACTGCTAGTATGCAATCACGAGCAATCCCAATCCCTGGTGAACCAATCCCAATCACACACCAAAAACATCCAGCAGCTAACACATGTATTTCATCCTTTCGATGGAAGCTGCTCGACTCCGTTTACAGTCTTGAGCTGGGTTTGGTGTGATCTGAACGGGAAGCAGCAGCATCAAGGCGCAGAGAGTCCTTGAGAAGCCTTCTCAGAACCTTGCCAGCAGCTGACTTGGGTATTGCCTCCACGAATATCACCTTGCGAACTTTCTTGTACGGGGACACCTGCACCCACCATCGTCAGATCAATTCGCAGCTTTAGCAAAAGAAAAGGAAAAATCTTTTACTGTCTACATGATGGCAAGCGATCAAATTTTCGGTGTAATGATCTGAATTCAAAACATCTTGAATCGGATTCTCTCTTCTCAGAGAGCTTGAGAGTGAAATATCCTATCTCACTACTTGGACATGGTCAAGAAGAAACAACAAATTCTTGCCGCAATCTTTCCTTGAATGTCTCTCTTCCTTCCAGACAAGGTCTCTCGGGAGCAGCCGACCTCCTGTATTTTGTCCAGCACCGCGCATCACTCTTGAACGAATCATGGGCCCAATTACGAGTCAACAAAGAATGGAGTGCATGCCAGCCTGACCTAGCACACGCCACTAGCTCTGGAGTATAGAATGGCGTGTGTGCCAAACAACCTGACCTCATGTTAGTGAGTATGCGTTTCCATCCGCACAGCGAGTCAGGACAGGTGGGGAGCATGCACAGCAATCACTCATGGAAACTGTCTTGACAACCACTGATATCTCAGGATTCCTTAGAATGTTTGTCATGTTTGATTGGACTGGAAATTTTATGATTAAAAAGATGCGTCATACTACTGTTATTATGACAGGTGGGTTTCAAGGAAGGAAGCAGAAGAGTGGTGATGTGCTGTGCTGTGCAATGTCGTAGCATCTTTTTACCTGCTTGGCCACATACTCCATCACTTGCACACGGGTCAGTTGGCTTCCAGATCTCCTCACCACGAAAGCTACTGGTATCTCTCCAGCTTCTTCATCTTCAGCACTGCGTGTAAGTCGAGAAAAAGCGAAAGAAAAAGGGTTCAGTTCCATGCCGACAGATAAGTTCAACGAGCGTAATATTATCTAACCGACGGTTTCAAACTTACGATGTCACAGCAACATCAACAATTTCAGGGTGCTGGACCAAAACTGCTTCAAGGTCAGCTGGAGCTATCTGATATTCAGAATGATAATTTGTTATAACCAATTAACTTCTTGCGCAATTTGTTACTATAAACAAGAGCAAGGTCGGTGTATTGTACGGCCTGCTACATGAAGGCATACCTGAAATCCTTTGTACTTGATAGTGTCTTTCAAACGGCCCACTATGTATAAGTAACCATCTGAATCAAAGTAAGCAAGGTCACCAGTCTGCAACCAGCCATCATTTCTCGTGCATGTGTCCTCATCATTCAAGTAACCTGTGAAAAAAGAAAATTCCGACAACCCAAATATAAATGAGTAAAAATGGCATGGATTATAGCTCAAGTAATCCAGGGGGCGTTACCCTCGGCCCAGATAATGCTAAAGACTAGACCTGAGAGCCGATTCTATTTACCTTTCTAAAGAGAAAAATAATCACATAGCAGTAAAGGCAGCACAAATCAATTCTTTTGTACTGGCACAATTAGATATTTAAGCACTACAATGATAAGAAGTACCCATATCATAGACACAAGGGAATTATATGTAAATAACAATGAAGAGGAGGATGAAATCGTGTGTAAGTGAAAAAAAATGATCTTATTATTTAAGGAAGCTAAAAAGGAATAGCAGAAAATGCAGAGACAATGCATATGTCAAGTCTTCATGGCAGGTCCGGTTAGCAACCTCAAACCCTGATATTGATATATGCAATCATATTAACCAGCTCAGCACTGGGTTAAGTAAAGGCCAGCCACATATTATTAAAGGCTACACCTGAGAGCTGATTCTGTTTACCTTTCTAAAGAGAAAAATAATCACATAGCACAGTAAAGGTAGTATAAATCAATTTTTTTGTCGCATAATTAGATACTTAAGCACTAGAATGATAAGAAGTACCTTATCATAGACACAAGGGAATTGTATAAAACAACCATTAAGAGGACGAAGAAATCATGTTAAGCACAAAGAATGATCATATTTTCTATTTTCTAAGTGAGCTGAAAAAGAATGGCAGAAAATGCAGAGACAATGCATATGCCAAGTCTTCATAGGGTCTTCAATAACCAACTCAGCAGTGAGTTAAGTAAAGGCCAGTCAATTTGTTTTTAAGGAATACGCAAGTCACTTGAAGTGATCTTTTTAACTAGACATCGGTTTGCATCAGACTACAAATGCCAAAATTCAAGCTGTGTGTTTTCGTTGCAGTGGCTGAGTTGGGCTCATGAAATGTTACCTTTCATTATAGCTGGCCCATGGAGCCATAACTCCCCACAAGAGCCAGGAGGTAAACATAAGCCAGTTTCCAGATCAACAATTTTGGCATGCATGTTTGGGGCTAAAAGACCTACAGATGCGTACTTCTTGTGCTTCGAGGTATTGAAACCACGAGTTCCCACAGCAGTAGATTCTGTCATGCCATAGCCCTGTTCAAAGTGTAAACATTTACTCAGAATATTACAAGCAGTTGGAACTGAAGCAGTCTATTTCAGTGATTACATTGCAACTATTTACTCGGAATATTGCAGGCAATTGGAATGGGTAACTTCGAATCACACTGATTACTTTCAGTGCACAAATTGCATAAAAAATGGCAGTTTACTCTGAATACCGCAAACAACTAGAACCGGAACTGCAGTAATAGTTTCACTGCTTGTTTGCAAAAGTATTAATTGTTTATAAATTTCTCCTTAAACTAGTTAATTCCTACTTGGTTACCCCATCTAAAATATGCACATACATGTCTATAATGTTTACATAGTCAAATCAACTGCATCTTCATCTGCAGAAAATTGGTAGGCTGAACTTTAAGGTGATAAAACAAAAGGACCAACATACATGAATGGATGTGCCTATGTAATAGACTAACTACTATTCATCACATATCAGCGACAAGGCATATGATTAAATAGTACCACTACATTATTTTAGGACCCTCTTATCTGGCGAACATCAGCTGGGAGGGGGTGGCGATTGCGAACATTTTGACTGGCAATTTACATAGTGGGAGGATGGCAATTTCTTCAGAAACATAACTTCTAGGAAAGAAGAAAAAGTTTGCTGCAAAAAGGGGAGGATTTGCCATCTCCCACCACGTAAACTTGTCACAAAAAAAGTTTGCCTGTCACCCCTTTCAAGCGGACGTTCGCCACGTAACAATACCGTTATTCCTTCCCAGCTGACGTTCGCCACGTAACAATACCGTTATTTTATACTGAGAATATGGACACCTGGACTACAACAATTGTTTGCCTTCACCAACCCATGTTTCCCAGAATACTACAAACAATTGCAATTTGGTAGGCTATATGTACCTGAATGAAATCGACGTGTGGGAAAGCCTTGATAAAGTCTTGAACAAGTTTGCCGCTGAGTGGAGCTGCACCGCTGGAGACCTGCACCAAGGAGTCCAATGACGAGGCGCCTGTGGCCTTGGCCCTCAGCAGCGCCGCCATGATGGGCGGCACGAGCGGCAGGTGCGTGACCTTGTACCTGTGGACGGCCCTGACGGCCTCGCCGACGTCGAACCTCCTCATGACCACCACGGTGGAGCCGAGAGAGAGGAGCCCCGCGGCGAAGAGGGAGAGGCCGTAGACGTGGAACATGGGCAGCGCGGCCAGGTAGACATTGTCACAAGCAGGTCGCGCGTACTGCGACGCCTCGAAGCGCACGAAGAGCTCGACCATGGCTATGAGGTTGCGGTGCGTGAGCACGACGCCCTTGCTCCGGCCGCTGGTCCCCGAGGAGTAGAGGACGGCGGCGGCGTCCTCCTGGCCAACCTCCGCCGACGGGAGGTCGTCGGCGTCGGAATCGAGCAGCGCGCGGAAGGGCGCGAACTCGTGGCCTGCCGAGGGCGTGGGATGGAATGTCTCCGGCACGAGGAGGACCGGGGCGGCGGAGGGCGGGAGCTTGGCGGCGTTCTCGGGCGATGCGAGCACGAGGGACGGGGCGGTGTCCCGCAGGCGCTCGGCGATCTCGGCGCGGGAGCTGGAGGGGTTCATGGTGGTGGCGACGCCGCCGGCGGCGAGGACGGCGAGGAAGGCGACGGGGAAGGCGATGTAGTTGGGGAGGACGAGGAGCACGACGGCGCCGGCGCGGATGTTGTGCGCTCGGCGGAGGCCGTGCGCGAGGGAGGAGACGAGGCGGCGGAGGTCGGCGCGCGAGAGTGAGGCGGCGGTGGCGGCGTCGAGGAGGCACGGCGGGGAATGCGGCGGCGGCGGGCCGAGGGGGAGGCGGGAGAAGATGTGCGGGACGAGGGAGAGGCCCGGGTCGGCGGGGAGCGGCACGGGCGGGTGGGTGCTGGCGTAGAGGCCGGCGGCGGCGGAGTAGAAGGTGGCGGCGCTGGGGTCGTGCGCGGCGTCCTGCATTGCTGCTGCTGCTGCTGATCTCGCTGTGCTACTGAAGTTAATTAAGATTCATTCGTCTTTGCTTTCGGGAGGCGGTTGATATAGCCGCTGAAGCAGCGGATTCGCATGACCCGTGCGTTCTTCTTCCTTCCGTTGATCCACGCTCTGCTCTGCTCTGCTGTTGCCCTGTCCCGAGCCTTCACGTTTTGCCTCATGCGGTTCGGCTTTGCATGATTGGTTCATCATGCAAAGCAAACAGCCGTCCATCTCATCAGCGGAAGCACGTTTTGGCCAAACTTTTTTTAGAAAAGAACACTAGTAAACTGTGGATGCTCGTGGCTTGACAGGCATGCACTGAATAGCTTTACATGTTTGGACAAATTCAGAAAGAAAATGCCATCTTGAACCACGTCTCGCCCTAAAAGGCGTGTCACCCATGTGTGGCTTGATCACGTCACCTCTGAGCTCACCCTTTTGCATACACCGCCTCTGCTTCAAACATTGGCTTACATTGTCTCAATGGGAAGTTTGCTAGGGTAACGCCCTTCCCCTCCCTTGTTGGCGCCGCGAGGCGACGGGAAGGGCCACCCCAGCCGATCTCCCTCCTCCTTCCCTCACCACCGTCAGGGGGCGCGACCAGGCATAGCCCGTTCGACGGCGGTGGTGGGGTAGGGGGCTTGCGTCCTCGCGCGTGTGAGGGGCTTCGCGGGCTGGTCTCTGCATGGCTGAGTGCGGCGCTGGTGTTGGGCACCACGGCGTGGCGGCGCTTGGGTGTGACGGCGGTGTCCTGCGGCGGTGGATGTGGACCGAGGAGCCTGCAGTGCGACAAGTTGCGCGGTGGGCGGAGCCACTGGCGGAGCTACGTGTTAGCAATGGTAGGCTATGGCCCGCCCATCATCTAGCAAATTTAATGAAGATTGATGGGTAAATTGGACCATGCTAGCACAAATAGTTGGCTTTCTTTGTAATGGCCCACCCAGGTTTGTTGTTGTAGCTCCGCCACTGGGCGGAGCATGCCTAGGCGTGGCGACCAGATTAGGTCGACAGGCAGCGCGGGCTGCGGCTCTGCCTCCCAGCGATGGCTGCCTGTTGGGAAATGCAGTAGAAAAAAAATCGCCCTACGGTCATTTAGAATAATATGAACATGCATTAAGAGGTTTGATGCACGACATTGAGTTGCCCTAATTCCAAAAGATGTTTGAGAGTTAGGTTTTTCCGGATTAATCAGAGTTGCCGTAAGTATCGCCATCCAACGCCGATTCGCATTAGTACTCAAGGTAATTGCTTTCTCCATTTGCAGAAGAAGGACGCCGATATTCACCACATGTGTGGCATCTAGGGGGTATGTGTCGCACACCCCCGTGTGGCATCGACACAGGCCCGCCCGCACGAGCACGTCCGGGCGCACCCCGTCACAGCCCGCACGTCCGGCGTGCGGTGTGATCGCCCACACGTCCGGGCGAGCGACCCCGCGGCCCGCACGACCTCTCTCGGCCGTCGTCCCTGTTCGTCTGCGAGCAACAATAGCCATCGTCGGTTGTCTCCAACCTCCGGATCGACAAATCTTCCCCTACCTCCATCCTCTTCCTTCTCTACTTGCCATGGCAACCAGATCAGATCGCTAGCGCCCCCCTCGCGTCGACAGAAAACACGACAACGAGCTCACACAAAAAGGTGAGAAACACATCATGCATCTAGTCGTTCTTCTACCTCCTCCCCCCAATAATTTAACTTCTAGATTGCCCACATAGATGGCGGTTGGATCCACAATGTCATGGAAAACATACCAAAGACGTACTAGATTTGTGTCGCATGGATCTACAAATCACATGAATCTGGTCGTTCATGTGCTCCTCTGCCCTCCAAAGTACAGAAAGTCGCCATCTTGTATCCTAGATCTGATCTAAGCTTTTAGGTTAGGGTTGCTACTAGTAGGTTCTCGAAAAGTATGTTTAGGATTCACTAAGAGTTAGACAAAAAACGAGGGGGGGATGTTAAAAACGGTGGGGAAGCAGGCGGGACAGAGAAATTTGGGCGGTACATATGAAGGAAAAAAAATAGTTGCCACCTATCTATGCTGGTAGTTGCCATCATGTTATGTTGTTAGTTGCCGCCAGTTTTGCATTGTAGTTGCCATCCAGATTGTAGAAAGATAATGAATGTGCATGCCCTATCAACAGAGATGCACGGCTACGCTGTTTTCTACTTGCCATGCTGTAATAGTTGTTTATGTCAGTCATGTGATAAGATTGTCATGTTTCCTTTATTGTGGAAACATAAAAAATGAAATGGAATAATAATGCGTTCTCATTCATGCAGTGATTAAAAAACACAGTGGGAGAAGCAGAAAAATGAATCATGAAGACAGGACTGATCCTTGGTTTTGCGGAAGGCCACAAGCGCTCACTTGGGATGCAATAGAGTACAATCAACTCATTTCCACGGGACCATTGCTGCTAGTACTAGAGCAGTACGCGAGCATAGGTATGATGTGTCATGAAAAACGTGACAGTTGCCATGATTGTGGACTTTGAAATGACATTCTACTTATGTACTGCAATGACATTGTTCACAGGTTCTTATGACACAACCACATAGGCAGGGATACCATGGCAAGCTGCAACACAGGGGGCTACCGGTGATAGATACGCGGGAGACCAACTTCAAGTAGCGTATGTGGCATATCAAGGTAATGCAAATAGCATGTTGATGTGGCAAAAAAACATGCACGGATGGAAAGACTTATGCGTATTTTGAAAAACGCAGGACCATCATGCAACACATGGAAACATGTGGAAACCGGATACCTGCCATCAACGTCTTACACAGGTGAGATGTATGAAATGATCTTGCGGACAATCTATCAGAAAAGGAAACTAGATGTCATTGGTGTTTACGTGGTGCGACAAAAATGAAAAATAGATGACATTTGAGTTTGTAGCTGATAGAAATAAAAAAATGATGAAAAAGTGCACCTGACAAAGCCTGCTCAACAACAGTTGCTATGCATGGACGAATATTGGTGTTTACGTGGTGCGATAAACGAAGGTGAATATTGTTGCGAATGCTGCAAATAAAAACGAGACGGAATTGTGTGCTACCACATACTCAAAATAATGGAGATGCACGCAGTCACATGTTTGCCCCGCCATTTCATACGACGACGATGGACTTCGGACGCTGAAGATGCGTTGGGGCCACAAACATAGAATGCAGGTTTGGATGTACATGATGATAGACCAGAGGCAACTATGGACTCCGTGAGGGACATCGTATTGACCAAGAACTATGCTGAACTAATAGATGAAGCATGCAAGAGAGATGAGACATCAAGGGTGGCATAAAAGCACATGAATGAAGGAAATATGCCCTAGAGGCAATAATAAAGTTTTTATTTTATATTTCCTTATATCATGATAAATGTTTATTATTCATGCTAGAGTTATATTAACCAGAAACTTGATACATGTGTGGATAAATAAACAAAACACCGTGTCCCTAGTAAGCCTCTACTAGACTAGCTCGTTAATCAAAGATGGTTAAGTTTCCTAATCATAGACATGTGTTGTCATTTGATGAACGGGATCACATCATTAGGAGAATGATGTGATGGACAATACCCATCTGTTAGCTTAGCATATTGATTGTTCAGTTTTATTGCTATTGCTTTCTTCATGTCAAATACATATTCCTTCGACTATGAGATTATGCAACTCTCGAATAACAGAGGAATACCTTGTGTGCTATCAAACGTCACAACGTAACTGGGTGATTATAAAGATGCTCTACAGGTATCTCCGAAGGTGTGATATGTCTCCAACGTATCTATAATTTTTGATTGCTCCATGCTATATTATCTACTGTTTTGGACCATATTGGGCTTTATTTTCCACTTTTGTATTACTTTTGGGACTAACCTATTAACCGGAGGCCCAGCCCAGAATTGCTGTTTTTTGCCTATTTCAGTGTTTTGAAGAAACAGAATATCAAACGGAGTCCAAACGGAATGAAACCTTCGGGAACGTGATTTTCTCACCGAATATGATCCAGGAGACTTGGACCCCACGTTAAGAAAGAAAGGAGGCAGCCACGAGGGTGGAGGGCGCGCCCCCCTAGGGCGCACCCCTACCTCGTGGGGCCCTCTTTGCTCCACCGACGTACTCCTTCCTCCTATATATACCTACGTACCCCCAAACGATCAGAGACGGAGCCAAAAACCTAATTCCACTGCCGCAACCTTCTGTATCCATGAGATCCCATCTTGGGGCATGTTCCGGAGCTCAGCCGGAGGGGGCATCCATCATGGAGGGCTTCTACATCATCATAGCCCCTCCGATGAAGTGTGAGTAGTTTACCTCAGACCTTCGGGTCCATAGTTAGTAGCTAGATGGCTTCTTCTCTCTTTTTGGATCTCAATACAATGTTCCCCCCTCTCTCGTGGAGATCTATTCAATGTAATCTTCTTTTTGCGGTGTGTTTGTTGAGACCGATGAATTGTGGGTTTATGATCAAGATTATCTATGAACAATATTTGAATCTTCTCTGAATTCTTTTATGTATGATTGGTTATCTTTGCAAGTCTCTCCGAACTATCAGTTTGGTTTGGCCTACTAGATTGGTTCTTCTTGCAATGGGAGAAGTGCTTAGCTTTGGGTTCAATCTTGCGGTGTCCTTTCCCAGTGACAGTAGGGGCAGCAAGGCACATATTGTATTGTTTCCATCGAGGATAACAAGATGGGTTTTTTATCATATTGCATGAAACTATCCCTCTACATCATGTCATCTTGCTTAAGGCGTTACTCTGTTTTTAACTTAATACTCTAGATGCATGCTGGATAGCGGTCGATGAGTGGAGTAATAGTAGTAGATGCAGGCAGGAGTCGGTCTACTTGTCTCGGACGTGATGCCTATATATATGATCATACCTAGATATTCTCATAACTGTGCTCAATTCTATCAATTGCTCAACAGTAATTTGTTCACCCATCGTACAATACTTATGCTCTTGAGAGAAGCCACTAGTGAAATCTATGGCCCCCGGATCTATTCTCATCATATCAATCATCCATCACTTTATTATTGCTTTACTTTTTACTTTGCCTTTTATTTTACTTTGCATCTTTATACCAAAAATACCAAAAATATTATCTATCATCTCTATCAGATCTCACTCTCGTAAGTGACCGTGAAGGGATTGACACCCCCTAATCGAGTTGGTTGCGTTGAGCTATTTGTTTTGTGTAGGTACGAGGGACTCGCGGGTAGCCTCCTACTGGATTGATACCTTGGTTCTCAAAAACTGAGGGAAATACTTACTCTACTCTGCTGCATCACCCTTTCCTCTTCAAGGAAATCCAACGCAGTGCTCAAGAGGTAGCAAGGTGTTTGTTGGGTTGGCATAGATCGAGATTAGGATTTGTCACTCCGAGTATCAGAGACGTATCTCTGGGCCCTCTCGGTAATACACATCATAAGAAGCCTTGCAAGCAAAGTGACTAATGATTTAGTTGCAGCATGATGTATTACGGAATGAGTAAAGAGACTTGCTGATAACAAGATTGAACTAGGTATGAAGAAACTGACGATCGAATCTCGGGCAAGTAACATACCGATGACAAAGGGAATAACGTGAAATTATGGGGATACAACGGATTCTTGATTAAACAACAATTTATAGGTAAAATTATGGGGATCACCTCTAAGGATCTTATGACGTTTCATAGCATCAAAGTCTAAATACTACGTGGGTAAAATAGGGTCATATGGCAAAGATGAAACACCCAGCTCTCTTGTTAAGCGTGTGGCATAAATTCCACCATAGGAATAACCACTATTAGCGGTGTGTTGCAACCTACGGGCAACAATCACTCCAAGATTATAACTTTTGTCACCGGTGAGAGCGGTGCGTATGAGGCTCAAGTCTGGAGCACAAAGTGTACTACAATCTTGTTTGCCTACAATACATTTTCCATTGAATAATGCAAAGTACTGAATTGCGGGAAAATGAATGCTCTTTATTCTACCTTGCGTCACTCCCCTAGTCTCACCGTAGCAAAGACTAGTCAAGAATGTTTGGAACTCAGCTCTTGGTGGTTCGTGCGAGCCCCAGAATGGAATTTCGCAATGGTGAGAAAATCTCTCTAGAGATGTGGTAAAAGAATTTTCATACAATTTAAATGACACCCTAGACTCACGGGGGTGGAGTTTAAATTCTTTGACAAATGATTTAGTGAGAGTGTGGTGTTGGTTGCACTTATCTGAAATGTAGGGACCGTGATTGGCATTGTGAACATATTGCTCAAATTCCTCCTTAATGCCCACATTCACCATATAATCATCGCATGGCCATAGGCATGTTTTGGTGGCGGCATCTTGTATGGAACTTTCACTTGGTTTAACGTAAGACCGACGAATGGAGCTGCTACTAGAAGATGCCTCCGAGGATCTCCTCAACTCCTTCCAAAGAGGTTCATCATATTCGCATACAATTTTCTGAAAATTTTTGGGTGACAAAAATTTGTCAACAAAACTTGACAATATTGGTAGCAACTACTCATAGGGATGCATAGAGGCCATAGCAAGCATTCAAACTACTTAAAACTCTAAGATTTCAACATCCAAGCTCATCTACAGCAACACCAAGTGTAGCTAATTATTCAAAATATAAACCACTAAAAAACTAATTGTACAAACGGAGGAGTCACATACCAAGCAACAATTCCCCGAAATAGTTTCGGAAATGAGGCTTCGAGCAAAGAGATCGAAATCTGTGGGTTTGAGAGCAAGAACACGAGAGAGAGAGAGAGAGAGAGAGAGAGAGCAATGGTGATTTTTCTGGAGGTAGGTGGTGATGTGGGATGAAGAGATAAGTGAGGGGGCCCACGTGGGGACCACAACCCACCAGGGCGCGCCTGGAGGTCCTGGCGTGCCCAGGTGGGTTGTGCCCACTTGGTGCACCTCCCTCTGATATTATTCGCACCAAAAATTCTTAAATATTCAGAAAAGAAATCGTATTAAATTTTCAAAGCATTTTGAGAACTTTTATTTTTGGGTCATTTTTTCCATGGAAAATTCAGAATACAGACAAAACATGACATTTTATTTTATTTAACTAATAAAAACATAAAGAAAAAGGTAGGGACAAAAGTTAGTGCCTACTAATTTCATCAATTTCACACCTCTAAAAAATGATCCATTAATAAGGTTGATCAAGTCTTATTAACAACCACTTTCAATTAGCATGAAACCGAAGAACTTTCGTAAATCACTAAGTTACCTCAACGGGGATATGAATGTCCCCAACAATCAGCATTTCATATTTCTTTTTGATAGTAGGTAGAGGTAGTTGAAAACTTCCAATAGTGATTGTCGGAGATTTTTCAATAACATTAATACCATTCACTTGGAATTGTTTCTTCGGAAAGTGCACCGTATGCTCGTTACCATTGATATGAAAGGTGACCTTGCCTTTATTGCAATCAATAGTAGCCCCTGTAGTATTCAAGAAGGTTCTACCAAGGATAATCGACATGTTGTCGTCCTCGGGCATCTCAAGTATAACAAAGTCAGTCAAAATAATAACATTAGCAACAACAATTGGCACATCCTCACAAATACCAATAGGTATGGCAGTTGATTTGTCATCCATTTGCAAAGATATTTCAGTAGGTGTGAGTTTATTCAAATCAATTCTTTTATATAAAGAGAAAGGCATAACACTAACAACAGCTCCTAAATCACATAAAACAGTTTTCACATAATTTCTTTTGATGGAGCAAGGTATAGTTGGTATTCCTGGATCTCCAAGTTTTTTATGTACTCCATCTTTAAAAGTATAATTAGCAAGCATGGTGGAGATTTCAGCTTTCGGTATTTTTCTCTTGTTGGTGATGTGTCTTTCATGTATTTTGCATAAGGAGGCATTTTAAGGATATCAGTCAAGTGAGTACGCAAAAAGACTGGCCTCAGCATTTTAGCAAAGCGTTCAAATTCTTCATCATCTTTCTCTTTAGTTGACTTAGGAGGAAAGGGCATAGGTTTTTGAACCCACGGTTCTCTTTCTTTACCGTGTTTTCTGGCAACAAAGTCTCTTTTATCATATCTTTTATTCTTAAATTGTGGGTTATCAAGATCAATTGTTGGCTCTATCTCATCATCATTGGCTGGTTCTTTATTATTTGTTTGAGTATCTTCATGAACCTCATCATTATCCTTTTCATTATCGGAAGGTGAGTGTTCACTACCAGATTGAGTTTCAGCATCAGATATAGAAACTTCATTATCCTTATCAAGAGGTTTTTCTACTTCACGTTCACTAGAGGCATGCAAAGTTCTATCATTTTTGTTCTTCTTTTTCTTTTTAGAAGGACTACATGCATCAGTGTTAGCTCTTTGAGAGTCTTGTTCAATTCTTTTTGGGTGCCCCTCAGGATAAAGTGGTTCCTGAGTCATTTTACCTCCTCTGGTTGCTACTCTAACAACAAAGTCACTTATATTACTATTCATTTCATTAAGCAACTCTCTTTCAGATTTAGCAACTTGTTCTAATTGAGTTTGAACCATAGAAGCATGCTTTCCCACACCTCTAACATCACTTGATATTCTAAATAACAAGTCACTCAAGCGAGCAATCATATCGGAATTGTATTTCCATTGTTTCATAACATTTGCATTGAAGTGATCTTGTTTTCTAATGTAATTTTCAAACTCATAAAGGCATTGGCTAGGGTGCATATTGTGAGGATTATCATTACCACTGAATTTCATTAAATAATTTAACTCTACCACCTTAGGCAGTGGTGGTGTATTAAGCCCATGTATTTCTTCAATAGGAGGTAAATTTTTGACATCCTCAGCTTTAATACTTTTTTCCTTCATAGATTTCTTTGCCTCTTGCATATCTTCAGGACTGAGATATAAAATACCCCTCTTCTTCGTAGTGGGCTTAAGCGGTGGTTCAGGAAGAGTCCAATCATCATAATTTTTCAATATGTTATTCAATAATTCTTCAGCTTGCCCAATAGCTCGTTCCCTGAAAACACAACCAGCACAACTATCTAGGAAGTCCCTAGCAACATCGGTTAGTCCATTATAGAAGATATCAAGTATTTCATTTTTCGTAAGTGGATGATCATGCAAAGAATTAAGCAATTGGAGAAGCCTCCCCCAAGCTTGTGGGAGACTCTCTTCTTCAATTTGCGCAAAGTTAAATATTTCCTGCAAGGCAGCTTGTTTCTTATGAGCAAGCAAATATTTTTCAGAGAAGTAATAGATCATGTCCTCGGGACTACACACACAACCAAGAGCAAGAGTATTGTACCAAGCTTTAGCATCACCCTTTAATGAGAATGGAAATAATTTCAGGATATAGTAATAGTGAATTTTCTCATCATGAGCAAAAAGGGTGGCTATGTCATTCAACTTAGTAAGATGTGCCACTACAATTTCAGTTTCATAACCATGGAAAGGATCAGATTCAACCAAAGTAATTTGTCGGATTTCGGGTTCCGGCAGACCCTTGAGGTTCGTGTTGGGGAACGTAGTAATTTCAAAATTTTCCTACGCACATGCAAGATCATGGTGATGCATAGCAACGAGAGGGGAGAGTGTTGTCTACGTACCCTCGTAGACCGAAGCGGAAGCGTTGACGCAACGTAGAGGAAGTAGTCGTACTTCTTCCCGATCCGACCGATCCAAGCACCGTTACTCCGGCACCTCCGAGTTCTTGGCACACGTTCAGCTCGATGATGCACCCCTAGCTCCGATCCAGCACAGCTTCGGGGAGGAGTTCCGTCAGCACGACGGCGTGGTGACGATCTTGATGTTCTACTGTCGCAGGGCTTCGCCTAAGCACCGCTACAATATGACCGAGGTGGAATATGGTGGAGGGGGGCACCGCACACGGCTAAGGAACGATCACGAAGATCAACTTGTGTGTCCATGGGGTGCCCCCTGCCCCCGTATATAAAGGAGCAAGGGAGGGAGGAGGCCAGCCCTAGGTTTGGGCGCGCCAGGGGAGTCCTACTCCCACCGGGAGTAGGATTCCACCTTTCCTAGTCCAACTAGGTCAAGGGGGGAAAGAGGGGAAGAGGGGAAGGAAGGGAGAGAGGGGCCGCGCCCCAAACCCCTTGTCCAATTCGGACTGGGCTTGGGAGGGGCGCGTGCCACCTCCTGGTCCTTCCCACTAAGGCCCATCAAGGCCCATTGCTTCTTCCTCGTATTCCCGTAACTCCCCGGTACGTCCGAAAATACCCGAACCACTCAGAACCCTTCCGATGTCCGAATATAGTCGTCCAATATATCGATCTTTACGTCTCGACCATTTCGAGACTCCTCGTCATGTCCCCGATCTCATCCGGGACTCCGAACTCCTTCGGTACATCAAAACTCATAAACTCATTATATAACTGTCATCGAAACCTTAAGCGTGCGGACCCTACGGTTCGAGAACAATGTAGACATGACCGAGACACGTCTCCGGTCAATAACCAATAGCAGGACCTGGATGCCCATATTGGCTCCTACATATTCTATGAAGATCTTTATCGGTTAGACCGCATAACAACATACGTTGTTCCCTTTGTCCATCGGTATGTTACTTGCCCGAGATTCGATCGTCGGTATCCAATACCTAGTTCAATCTCGTTACCGGCAAGTCTCTTTATTCGTTCTGTAATACATCATCTCGCAACTAACTCATTAGTTGCAATGCTTGCAAGGCTTAAGTGATGTGCATTACCGAGAGGGCCCAAAGATACCTCTCCGACAATCGGAGTGACAAATCCTAATCTCGAAATACGCCAACCCAACATCTACCTTTGGTGACACCTGTAGTACTCCTTTATAATCACCCAGTTACGTTGTGACGTTTGGTAGCACCCAAAGTGTTCCTCCGGCAAACGGGAGTTGCATAATCTCATAGTCATAGGAACATGTATAAGTCATGGATAAAAGCAATAGCAACATACTAAACGATCGGGTGCTAAGCTAATGGAATGGGTCATGTCAATCAGATCATTCAACTAATGATGTGACCTCATTAATCAAATAAGAACTCCTTGTTCATGGTTAGGAAACATAACCATCTTTGATTAATGAGCTAGTCAAGTAGAGGCATACTAGTGACACTCTGTTTGTCTATGTATTCACACATGTATTATGTTTCCTGTTAATACAATTCTAGCATGAATAATAAACATTTATCATGATATAAGGAAATAAATAATAACTTTATTATTGCCTCTAGGGCATATTTCCTTCAGTTCGAACATTGGGGTGCGCGCGGAAATCTCTCCCCTACCGATCTACGATCTCCTTGCGTGATCTAGGCTGGAAACGATGAACAACACAAGGGACACGAGATTTATACTGGTTCGGGCCACCGTTGTGGTGTAATACCCTACTCAAGTGTGTGGTGTGGTGGATTGCCTCAGGGGCTGATGATGAATAGTACAAGGGTAGAACAACCTCGCGAGAGGTGTTCTTGAGCTGGTGCGATGAACTGCTTGGGAGAGTTCAGCCGCCTCTCTTTTCTCTCTCTGCTTAGGCTCTATCAGATTTCTAGCTGCCTCTATCGGATTTTCAGATGCCTCTACTCTATGGTGGCTAGCTCTATTTATAGAGGCCCTGGGCCTCTCCCCAAAAAAATGAGCGGGAAGGGCGCCAACAATTGGCCATTTTTAAGGGGAACATCTAGTACAAGTTATCCTGACCAAAGGTGGTCTTCGGCTGCCAAAAGCACCGGTGGTCACGCTGTCTTGGGCTCCATAGTGACCTCCGTCCTGCCATCCGACTGGTCTTGGTCTCGTTGCACCAGAATGGTAACCTTTGCCTGATGCCTTGACTTGTGCTGGCTCCCTTTGCACCGAAAGGGAAACAAGGACACTACGCTGGCCGGCGCCCGCCTGGCCTTGATTCGTCATGGCTTGCGTCACGGGCTCCTCGCGAAGTACCCCTGCCTTGATCTCTCCACCTCCTCGCGAGCCTGCCTGACGAGGCTGCCTCTGAAGAAGCTTCCTGTCGTCCGCCCCGCGAGGCTTGGCCCCTCGCGAGGGTCTTGATCTTGAGCTGATGAAGATGGGCCGCGCTGGGCCCCCACTTGAGCCACGCCGCAGGCCGCAGGCAGGCAAGTCTGGGGACCCCCGTTCCCAGAACGCCGACAGTAGACCCCGGGCCCAAGGCGCGCGTGGGCTTGGCCTAGCAGAGAAGTGAAGGGGCAAGCGCGAAGGGTCGCGGGCCCCAAAAGCCTGCGGCCTTGGGCGTCGCGTAGTGGTTGATTGGACGTGGGCGACTGCGCTTCCCCACAACTCCTCGGCAACTGTCCATCTGACAAAAGGAGTACTCGGGCCAGACTTACTTGCTTTGCTCTCGTTCGTCTCGCTCTAGATCCCCTTTCTCGCTCTCCTCCTTCTTGCTCCCAAAACCCTCCAGATCTGTTTCAACCCTTCTCGTCCAGCATGCCATGGCACCTCGCAAGCCTCCGACCGAGGCCTGGTACTCGCCGGCTCTGGATGCCCCGAACCTGTCGGAGAAGAACCTCGCCCTTACGCGCCTGATGACGGTGGCGCAGGGCCGCCAGGGGGCGACTGCGCTCAAGGCCGGCTCCGACCAGCCTGAGCGCAAGGGGAACACCTTCTACCCGCTCTTCGTGAGCGCCATCGTCACCGGTCTGGTGCCTCCTTTCTCTGAATTCTTCTTAGCTGTCCTCCGTCTATACAACTTGCAAGCTTTGCACCTCCATCCCAACTCCGTCCTTCTCCTGGCGATTTTTGCTTACTATTGCGAGGCTCACGTTGGGGTGAAGCCCTCACTGGCCTTGCTGCACCACTTTTTCTCCCTCCGGTTTTCTGGTGGCCATATCTCCGCATGCGCGAGCTTCATCGCATACTCCAACTCCAATGCTATCTCGAAGCCTTTGAAGAGGATCGAAGGCTTCCGGAGCAAGTGGATCATGGTGGATGTCGGGCGCATCCACCCCCGTCTGGTGTTGCCTACTGAGCAGCCCAAGGCTGTCGACGCATGGTCCCGCGCGGAGCTTGTTGACCCTCGTGCGAAGGCGGTGCTGAAGAGGATGAACGCGGGAGGCCGAGCAACTTAGGGGAGGCGAAGTTGACCAGTGCCACGCTCCTGAGGGAGTTCCTGGAGCACCGGGTGGCTCCTCTCCAGGAGCACTCGCTCCCGATGTGGAGGCTTGGGGAAGCAGACGCCGCCTTGCGCCTGAGCTCCGAGGCACTGACCGATGAAAATCTGGCTGCTGCCCTCCATTCCTTGGTCGGGGGAGACATGGCAAGTCTGGCGGGCGCCCCCGCCCCCTTGTTCCTTCGCGACGACTGGGAGCAGGTGGTGAATGCCATGCCCGTCTTCAATGGCGACGGGCTAGTGCCTGTGGAAGCTCCCGAGGACCTGGCGGCGCTGGCGACGATGAACTTGTCCTCCGGTAGCTCCAGCGGGAGTAAAGGGGGAAGAAGAGGCGGAAGAGTTCGACTCTGAAGCGACTGGCGAGGAGTCGGAGGAGTCCTTCCCTCGGTGCAGGTCGTGGGCCCTCTGCTCCATGCCGGACGACGACAAGGCTGGTGCCGGGCGAGGAGGCGAGGACTCTTCCTCGGTCATGAGGAAGGGCGGGTCGAGCCTGGTTCCTCCAGGGTCTGCTTTGGCCCCTGGGGGTCTAAGGCCAGCTCAAACCTTCCTGACGTGCCTTCTGCTTCTAGGCCTGCCAAGACTGACCCCCGCTGCAGGCTCTCGGGTTTCAAGTTTGGCCAGAGGTTGCTTGAGTCCGTGAATGACGTCCAGTAAGTGCTTGATTCGTGTCTTGCTTGGTTACTGCTGCCGAGGCTTGATGCTTGCATTCTTTTGCTAGGCCGACACCTGCAGCGAAAAGGTTGAAGGTGGCTTCCAGGGCCCTGCCTGGGGCGAATCCGTCCGCCGAGGCGGTGCCTTCGTCTGCTGGGGAAGAAGGCGGCGAGGCTCGTGTCTCCCCTGCCCGACTATCTTCAGAAGGCCAACTAGTGCAGCTTGGCGAGGAGTCAGCCCCCGTGGCCCCGCTGAACTTGGAGTCGATTGCGCCCGATGCTGCAGCCGTGGCGGCCAAGGCTCAGGAGGTTCCTTCCTGTCAGGCCGTGGTCATGCTGCTGTCTTCTCCGCCTGCTCCGCTGGTTCCTACCTCTTCTGCCTCTTCTGCTGCTGTCCTGGACCAGGTTGCCAACGAGCTGAGCCAGCTGCGTGAGGATCTTCTGGCCGCGGATCCTCGCCTGGTGGCCGGGCGTCTGGATTTGGCTTCTGGCTGGGCCCGCTCTGCCGCCTCCATCCAAGCAGTGCTGAGCCAGGCCATGCTGGCCTCCGACAGGGAGAAACAGGCCGCCAACCAGGCCAAGGTCGCTCGCGACTCTGCCCTGGGCGACGCTGCGACTGCCCAGGGCTGCTGCATGGCGCTGGAGGCCGAGCTGCAAGGCCTGCGTAATGAGCTCGCCAAGGAGGTGCGCGACCACAAGGAGAAGGAGGAGGAGATGAAGGCTCGGGAGGCTGCCGTCAAGGATCGGGACGCCAAGCTTGATGACTGCCACAGCCGATTGGAGATGCTGAAGCGATCGCTGAAGGCGGAGAGGACCGAGCTGGACGCCAAGGCGAAGGTCCTGGCGGAAGATCAGGTGGCCTTCGCGAAGCTGAGAAGAAGGCTCGCGCCATATTGAAGATGTTGTACGAGAGCGTCTTGGAGGAGCCGTTGGCTGGCGCGAAGGACGGCCCCGCCAAGCTGCTCCCCTTCCTGGTCGATGCATGTCGGCATTCTGGGAACGGGGGTCCCCAGACTTGCCTGCCTGCGGCCTGCAGCGTGGCTCGAATGGGGGCCCAGCGCGGCCCATCTTCACCAACACAAGACCCGAGACCCTCGCGAGGGGCCAAGCCTCGCGAGGCGGATGACACGGTGCTTCCTCAGGCGCGACCTCCTCAGGATGGCTCACGAGGAGGCGGAGAGATCAAGGCAGGGTACCTCACGAGGTGCCCATGACGCAAGCCATGACGATCAAGGGTGCCAGGCGGGCGCCAGCCCGCGCAGCGTTCCCCTTTCCTCTTTGGTGCAAAGGGGGCAAGCGCAGGCGAGAGGATCAAGCAAAGGCACTCATTTCGGTGCAACAAGACCAAGACCAGTCCAACGGTGGGAAGGAGGTCACCATGGAGCCCAGAACGGCGTCACCACAGGGCCTTTGGCAGGCGAAGACCAACTTTAGTCAGGATAAGTGTACTAGATGTTCCCCTTCGAATTGGCCAATTGTTGGCGCCCTTCCCGCTCAAATATTTGGGAAGAGGCCCAGGGCCTTTGCCTATAAATAGGACTAGCCACCCCCAGGGTAGGAGGGGGAGAAACCAGCTAGAACGTAGCATCCACAAACAGAGCTAGCAACACACTTAGAGAGAGAGAAGGGCGATCGAACTCCCCCAGCAGTTCATCCCCTAGCCAAGAACAGACCCTCGCGAGGCTGTTCTTCCTTGTACTGTTCATCCTCATCAGCCCAAGAGGCAATCCATCCACAACAAACTAGAGTAGGGTATTACACCACAATGGTGGCCCGAACTAGTATAAACCCTGTGTCGCTTATGCTGTTCGTCCAGTAGTTTAGATCCTTGCGAGAGGGAGAGGTAGAGGGAATAATCTCCGCGCGCACCCCAGAGTTCGAACCTTAAGGGTCTGCCGGAACCCGTGATCCGACATTTGGCGCGCCAGGTAGGGGTGCGCCGGAATCTGCCTTCCACCGCTCCGTCCTCCTCCGGCAGCCGCATCCATGTGCAGAGCCCATCGAGCTCGCGTCGCGCCGGCGGCCCTCGCCGGTGGGCGTTCTCGCTGTCCCCCGTCGTCCGCCGTCAACACCGCCACCGGCCCGGCGGGAAACGAGCGGCAAGCACCACCCCAGCATCCGCCTACACGACAGGGCGACCGCACCGCTATACCGACGCACCCGGTCGTTGCGGACCTCCTGGGCGGCTCGCAGGCGCCGCCCACGAGCCGCCACGTCAAGCCGTTTGCCCGCCGGATCAGCACCGTTTTCGCATGGCAGGGGGCTCCCCCGAGCCGGGCGGCTCGCGAGGCCGGTCTGACCTTCAGCTCGGAGGACCACCCCGCTAACTTGGCCGGCTCGGGCGCGCTCCCCCTGTTGTGCACCCCCACCATCTGCCAGGTGGCCGTCACCAGAACCCTCGTCGACGGCGGCGCGGGCCTTAGTGTGCTTTCGGTCGAGACCTTCAACCTTCTCTGCATACCTCGGGAGCGGCTGCAACCCAGCCGACCTTTCTCGGGCATCGGGGGCGGATCATCCGACTCCTTGGGACGGATCCGGCTCCCAGTAACCTTCGGCACCTACGACAACTTCCGCACGGAGATGGTCGACTTCGACATCGCCCCCATCGGCCTCCCTTACAACGCCGTCCTCGGCTACCCGGCACTGGCTCAGTTCATGGCCACCACACACCCGGCGTACAACCTCATGAAGATGCCCGGGAGCAACAGTACCCTCACCGTGCACGGAGACACCGGGGACGCCCTGCGAGTACTCAAGCTCGCCTTCAAGTTGGCGGCATCGGCACAGCCCGCCGACGCGGGGACCCCTAAGCCCAAGGGGGCTGCGCCCACCAAGAAGAAGCAGCTGTTCACCCAGGACAAGGCAGAAACCAAGCAGATACCCGTCGACAAGGACGGGTCCTCCAGTGCCACTTTCACCATAGGCGCCAACCTTGAGCCTGAGCAGGAGGAGGCCTTGGTCAGGTTCCTGCGCACAAATAAGAAGGTGTTTGCTTGGGAGCCCGATCAGTTGGCAGGGATCCCCAGGAGCGTCATCGAGCATCACCTCAATGTGTGCCCAAACGTGCGCCCCGTGAAGCAGAAGGCCAGGCGGCAGTCCGCGGAGAAGCAGGCCTTCATCGTCCAAGAGACCCGCAAGTTAGAAGCCGCTGGGGTCATCCGCGAGGTCCGATACCGGATTGGTTGTCCAACCCTGTCGTTGTGCCCAAGAAAGGGGGGAAGGAACGCATGTGTGTCGACTTCACCAATCTCAACAAGGCATGCCCGCAAGATCCGTTTCCGCTCCCCCGCATCGACCAGATCGTCGATTCCACCGCCGAGTGTGACCTGTTGTGCTTCTTGGACGCCTTCTCCGGATATCACCAGATCAAGATGGCGGTAGAAGATGTTGAGAAGACCACCTTCTTGACCCCGTGCGGGGTATACTGCTACACATGCATGCCATTTGGACTGCGTAACGCAGGGGCGACCTTTCAGCGGCTGATGCACATCACCTTGGGCCCGCAACTCGGGAAGAATGTTGAAGCCTATGTTGATGACATTGTGGTGAAATCTCGGGAGGCCAAGACCCTGATACAAGACCTGGAGGAGACCTTCACGAGACTCGACGTAGTAAACCTGCGACTCAACCCAGAGAAATGTGTGTTCGGGGTCCCCTCGGGCAAGCTCTTAGGCTTCCTCGTGTCCCACCGTGGCATCGAGGCTAACCCGGAGAAGGTCAAGGTGGTCGAGGACATGAGCCCGCCAAAGACCCTCAGAGAAATGCAGAAGCTCACTGGGCGCGTGACTGCGCTAGGGCGCTTCATCTCCAAGTTGGGGGAGCGAGCGCTGCCTTTCTTTCAGCTGATGAAGAAAAAGGGGCCCTTTGAATGGACCGAAGAGGCAGATAAGGCGTTTCAAGATCTCAAGAGGTACCTGACCAGTCCCCCAGTCATGGTGGCTCCGCGCCCTCAAGAGCCCCTGCTGCTTTACCTCGCCGCCACTCCCTACTCCGCCAGCGCAGCCCTGGTTGCGGTTAGGGAGGGGCGCCAGGTCAAGACCACGGCGGCAACCCGAGGCAAGACAAAACGGGAACAAGGAAAGCCCGTGGAAGCCACAACCACAAATGAAGAGGGCCAGCCACCGAAGAACGCACCGGAGACAGGGGAGGCCGCATGCCCAGATGGTTCACCTCCTGAGGCCACGTCATCACATGAGGTGCCCTTACCTCCCGAGGGCGCCGCGACCCAAGATGCTCTCAGCCTTGTTGAGCACCCGGTCTACTTTGTTAGCACGGTGCTAAGGGACGCAAGGGCACGGTACCCAATGCCTCAGAAGCTCCTCCTCGCGTTACTGATAGCCTCGCGCAAACTGCGTCACTACTTCCAGGCTCACCCCATCAAGGTCGTCTCATCGTACCCCCTGGAGAGAGTGCTCAGGAGCCCTAACTCGGCAGGAAGGGTCGCCGAGTGGAATATAGAGCTGCAGGCGTTTCAGCTCGAGTTCAGCACAACCAGGGTCATCAAGGGAGCAGCATTGGCGGATTTCGTGGCGGAATGGGCGGAGGCACCAGGCCTCAAGGACGATGAGGATCGGCCCCTCTCCCCAGGAAGTGAGGCGCCGGAAGGCTGGGTTATGTACTTCGATGGGGCGTTTTCCAGACACGGCGCGGGGGCTGGTGCGGTGCTGATATCGCCCACTCAGGATAAGCTCTATTATGCCGTACAACTCTGTTTCCAGCAAGGTGAAAAGGTCTCCAACAACATAGCAGAATATGAGGGACTGATAGCCGGGCTGAAGGCCGCAGTGGCCCTGGGGGTGAAGCGCCTCACCGTCAAGGGCGACTCGCAGCTCCTAGTCAATTTCTCTAACAAGGTGTACGAGCCGAAGGACGAGCATATGGAGGCTTACCTGGCGGAGGTCCGTAGGATGGAAAAGCAGTTCTGGGGGCTGGAGCTGAAGCACGTGCCCCATGGCACCAATCAGGAAGCTGACGACATAGCCAGACGGGCATCCAGGCAGTTGCCGCAGGAACCCGACGTCTTCGAGGAGCGGCTCTTCAAACCTTCAGCACAGCTGACGTTATCAAACACGGCTCAGCCTCGAGAGGAGCTCCCCCAGCCGCCAGCCTCGGGAGCCCCGGTCTGTGGGCCGACCTCAGGAGCACGCCTGCTCCTGACGATGGAACCTCAGGAGGAGTGCCGGATCACAGAACTTCGGAGTTATCTAACACAAGGGGCCCTACCGGAAAAGGAAGAGGATGCAGAACGTGTGGCGCGGCAGGCCACGGCATACTGCATTAGAGATGGAGAACTTTACCGGAAGCGACCAAACGATGTATCTCTGCACTGCATCTCCAGGGAGCAAGGAAAGGAACTACTGGAAGACATACACGGTGGAGACTGCGGACACCACTCATCATCACGGACCCTCGTCGGCAAGGCATTCCGTAGTGGGTTCTATTGGCCCACCGCGCTCAACGACGCAATTGAATTGGTGAAGTCTTGTGAGGCCTGCCAGTTCCATTCCAGGCAGATCCATCAACCATCGGGGGGCCTGCAGACTATACCCCTCTCGTGGCCATTCACAGTTTGGGGGTTGGATATCCTGGGCCCGTTCCCTCGGGCGCCAGGGGGCTACCGTTACCTCTACGTCGCCATTGACAAGTTCACCAAGTGGGCAGAGGTGGAGGCTGTCCGTACCATCCCCGCGGGCTCCGCGGTCAAGTTCATCAGGGGTATCGTGAGCCGGTTCGGGGTGCCGAACCGCATCATCACAGACAACAGTTCGCAGTTCACCAGTAATCTCTTCAAAACATACTGTGCTAACCTTGGGACGCAGATATGCTACGCTTCGATGGCGCACCCGCGAAGCAATGGGCAGGCCGAACGAGCCAACGCGGAGGTCCTGAGGGGCCTCAAGACCAGAACGTTCAAGAAGAAGCTGGAGGCGTGCGGCAGGGGCTGGTACGACGAACTCCAATCCGTGATGTGGTCCATCCGCACCACCGCGACCAAACCAACCGGGGAGACCCCGTTCTTCCTGGTCTATGGAGCCGAAGCAGTCCTTCCTCACGAGGTCAGGCGTCGCTCCGCACGGGTCCTGGCGTTCGACGAGGCGCAGCAGGATGCCATGCGGGGGATGGACCTCGTGCTGGGGGAGGAACGCCGCCGGGAAGCCGCGCTGCGAGCGGCGAGGTACCAACAGGCGCTACGACGATATCACTGCCGCAACATCCGCCCCAGGACCCTCGAGGTAGGAGACCTCGTACTCAGGCGGGTCCTCTCCAGGGAGGGGCTGTACAAGCTCTCTCCCATGTGGGAGGGCCCGTTCAAGGTTGTTCATGTTTCCAGGCCAGGCTCCGTGTGCTTGGAGACTCAAGAGGGGGAGCCGATCTAGAACGCGTGGAACATCCAGCACCTCCGGAGGTTCTACCCCTAAAAGGCCCAGAGCCTGTGAAGAAGGCGAACGCCTGTGAAGATCATCCCTTTTGGAGAAGGCCCAGAGCCTGTGAAGAAGGCGAACGCCTGTGAAGATCATCCCTTTAGAGAAGGCCCAGAGCCTGTGAAGAAGGCGAACGCCTGTGAAGATCATCCCTTTTGGAGAAGGCCCAGAGCCTGTGAAGAAGGCGAACGCCTGTGAAGATCATCCCTTTTGGAGAAGGCCCAGAGCCTGTGAAGAAGGCGAACGCCTGTGAAGCTCATCTCTTTTTGGAAAAGGCCTAGAGCCTGTGAAGAACGCGAGTGCATGTGAAGCTTATTACCTCTAAGAAAAAAGGCCCAGAGCCTGTGAAGAAGGCGAGTGCCTGTGAAGCTTATTACCTCTAAGAAAAAAGGCCCGAAGCCTGTGAAGAAGGCCAATGCCTGTGAAGCTCGCCACCCCGTGACACTCTCACGTAATAATGAGTGGGGCTGTACACGCCCCGGAGTCTCAGGAGCACCGGCCTCAGGCCCTGGGGCTCCCTCCCACGCCCAGTGGCAGCACTTAGCTCCGCGCTGGTGAGAAGACGTCGAAGACTAGATTAGGTGCCGGACGCGGCTTTTTCATTTGCTTTCCGCATTTGACGTGTTTACTTGCATCTGAAGTCTTATCGAAACTATCGCCGTTGTTGATTTGTGGTTCGTCGATTTTCGCTCCTCGTTTTGATTTTTCTCATGAAAGGCCTCGCGAGGGATGGAACTCGAACGCCCTCGCGAGCGTTTCTGCTCTAACCGCTTGAAGGTTTCACGGCCCGGGCTCTCTACAGGAGCACCCCTCTAGTCCGTGCCCCTCGGGCACCGCGACACGCACACAGGGCCTGGGTCGGTCGCCCCCCGGCTGGGGCCGCAAACTACCTACGCGAGGGCAAATAGTTGAGAAGCGCAACAACAAAGTCAAGGTAATGGCTACAACGGCGATGATTCTCAAGACGCCCCCATGGGGCTCCATGCAACTGTTTTGTCTTACACAGGGAGCAAAAGGAAAAGAAGAGGGCGAGCCCGGCGCGGCCCGCCTCACACCGGCCTGCAGAGGCGACGTGGGATGCCCCCGAAGCTCAGGCGGACTCCCTCTCGCGCTTCACCGGGGCACGGCGACGGGCGGATGAACAGCCACCCCCAAGCAAGCGCGACGGCGAGGGGGCTGGTTGCGGCCACCGCTGGAGGAGCCGCCCGAAGAAGAGTTGGTGGAGCTTGGGGAGCATCGGGCGCCGCCATCGGAGCGGGCGCTGTCTCCTCCATCGTTGTCGGAGCGAGGCCCCTGGCCACGGTTGTCGCCCTCGGGGCAGCATCCTGCGCGGCGACCATCTTCCCCAAACACCCTCACGTAGAGGGTGCCGTCGCCGTCGAACTTGAAGTGCAGGGTGTACCGCTGGCCTAGGCCGCGCGCGCGGGCAAACGTTTGCCAGCCGCGGGTCAGGGCCCCATTCCCAGAAGGGGAGACCTCGAGCGGAACCCAGGAGGCCCTACTGCAACAACCATCAGCCTGAAGCCAGAAGCCACACCTGGCGCTGGCCGGCAGCTCGCTGATGAAGAAGCGGGGGAGCTGGAGCCAGGTGTTGGTCGGGTCCGCCGACCACACGACGAACCCGGCAGCACCTCCGCCGAGCGAAAGCGCGGCCTGGGGGGCCGCGTAGCCACATCCTGCCTCCCCTTGGCAGCCGAGCGCTCACCACCGCGCGGAGAACCGTCCCTGTGCCCACGGGGAGCCACAGCGGGGACCGCGGGATGCTTGCGGGGACGACCCCGACCGCGCTTGGCCGGAGGGGAGTCGGGCCCCGCCCGACTAGCCTTCCCCTTCTCCGCGGCTGAGAACCTCTTCGGAGCCATGCGAGCTGCGGGCGGCAAAGGAGAGGAAGAAGAAGAGAAGCGGGAAGGGGTGGACTAGCGGAGCTTATGCGGCCTTGCACTTATAGCCGGAAGAGGCCAACCGTCGAGCACCACGATCGTAGGTAATAATGACCCGTATCTACGCATGCAGGGACTAGTCAAGTCACACAGTTGCCAAGGCGTCGTGGGGAAGCGGAGAAGCCCACGTCCTGTCAAACCGCCATGCGGCGCCCAAGGCCGCAGGCTATTAGGGCCCGCGGCGCTTCGCCCTTGCCCTTTCGCCTCTCGGTGCGGCCAAGTCCATGCGCGCCTTGGGCCCGGGGGCTACTGTCGGTGTTCTGGGAACGGGGGTCCCCAGACTTGCCTGCCTGCGGCCTACGGCGTGGCTCGAATGGGGGCCCAACGCGGCCCATCTTCACCAACACAAGACCCGAGACCCTCGCAAGGGGCCAAGCCTCGCGAGGCGGACGACATGGTGCTTCCTCAGGCGCGGCCTCCTCAGGATGGCTCACGAGGAGGCGGAGAGATCAAGGCAGGGTACCTCGTGAGGTGCCCATGACGCAAGCCATGACGACCAAGGGTGCCAGGCGGGCGCCAGCCGGCGCAGCGTTCCCCTTTCCTCTTTGGTGCAAAAGGGGCAAGCGCAGGCAAGAGGATCAAGCAAAGGCACTCATTTCGGTGCAACAAGACCAAGACCAGTCCAACGATGGGAAGGAGGTCACCATGGAGCCCAGAACGGCGTCACCACAGGGCCTTTAGCAGGCGAAGACCAACTTTAGTCAGGATAAGTGTACTAGATGTTCCCCTTTGAATTGGCCAATTGTTGGCGCCCTTCCCGCTCAAATATTTGGGAAGAGGCCCAGGGCCTTTGCCTATAAATAGGACTAGCCACCCCTAGGGTAGGAGGGGGAGAAACCAGCTAGAACATAGCATCCACAAACAAAGCTAGCAACACACTTAGAGAGAGAGAAGGGCGATCGACCTCCCCCAATAGTTCATCCCCTAGCCAAGAACAGACCCTCGCGAGGCTGTTCTTCCTTGTACTGTTCATCCTCATCAGCCCAAGAGGCAATCCATCCACCACAAACTAGAGTAGGGTATTACACCACAATGGTGGCCCGAACTAGTATAAACCCTGTGTCTCTTGTGCTGTTCGTCCAGTAGTTTAGATCCTTGCGAGATGGAGAGGTAGAGGGCATAATCTCCGCGCGCACCCCAGAGTTCGAACCTTAAGGGTCTGCCGGAACCCGTGATCCGACAATGCGCTTGAAGACGTCGCAGACGGCCTTGGCCCCACGGTCGAGGCCGAGGAGCGTGCCCTGTCCTATGCAGCGTTGTCGGTGGAAACGACACCTATGGGATCACAAGAATCCCTACTACGGTTGCGGGGCGCGGGGCTGTGAAAAGAGCGGATCAAACAGATAGCACACGGTTCCTTTACCCAGGTACGGGCCGCAGGGATGCGTAAAACCCTACTCCTGCTTTGGTGGATTGTATATCTGCGTTCTCGAGCTAGCTATGGGGCGTCGAGAGCTCCAAAAATCCAAATCCTCCTCCTGGTCGCCTGGGGCCTCCTTTTATAGAGAAAGGGGTTGCCACAGTGTCACACAGGAGGTGGAAAGGGTACGTTGACGCGAGGTTATCCCTCGCATTACATGACAAGGCGCATTTAATGCGCCTTGCTTAGGTGTCCTTGCTTTATCAGGGGCGAGGGGGAGCCCCGTCTTGTCTGTCGCTGCTCCTTCTCGCGTCAACCCGCGCCCTGTCCAGTAGTGCTCACGACGCCATGTAGGCGGTCAGGCAGATGAAGTGGCGCAACGGTGGGTCTCCACGAGATTTGCATGCCGCCACGCAGGTGCCTGCCCAGCTGGTTGGGTTGGCAGCTGCATGCGAGCGGTGGCGGAGGTGCGACTGGCGCGGGCCTGGTGGTGGCCCCATGGGTGTTCGTGGCAAGGGCCTTGCCACGGCCCCGGCAAGGGTCTTGCCATGGCACCTGCTGTCATCCCCGACAAGGCTCTTGCCGGGGGCCTTGTGGTCCTCCTTGGCTGGGATCCCGCCAAGGATCATCGTCTTCTAAAGTGTGCATCTGATCTTGAATGTCTTCACAAAGATCTGCATTCCACCACGGGGATACCTCCCGAATCCTTGCCCCATGGGGGCAGTGGACTCAAGGGTGACCCGCTCCGTAGGTGTGGAGTGAGCTGCCTTGGCAAGGGTCTTGCCGGGTTTGCAAAAACCGCCCTCCGGAAAGGACCTTGCCGAGGGGACCGTACAAAAAGCGTGCCCCCCTTTTTGTACGCCGACAGGAGCCCCCGGGCCTGGGCCACACATAAGCGCAACGCGTTGTTGGGCTGGGCCCAGAAATGGTGCGCGGGCAGGCGGGGCGGTTTTTACGGTGGTAAGTTTTTCGCCCGCTGCGCCTCCCACGCTTCCCACGCTTGGCGCGGCGTGGGGATGCATGCGTGACGTGGGTGGCATGCGTGGGGCTGAGCTCTGCGTGGATGCGTCACGTTGCAGTAAAAGGGGCGGTTCGCGCCTTCCCCATAAACGGAGGGAGGCATGGAGGCGCGACCCCATTTACTGAACGGGGCCGAGGCGCGGTCTTCAAGGCGCCCACTCCCCATGATCACGGGGCGGGGAGAGGTCGCCTCACATGTCGCCTCGGTCCTGCACGCCCGCCACGTGGCTTTCATGCACTTGGAGTTGCGATCGGTGGAGGTGGGAAACCGGGCCGCCGCGGGACGGGGCGGCGGGTCGGCCCCAGTTCCCTGCGCCATCCGCGTCTTGATTGGCTGAGCGGGGCGGCCAAGCCCCCACCCTGTTCCTTTATAAAGAGCGGGAGGGGGGATGGCGTCCCACATTCTTTCATCTCCTCCTTCCTTTAGCTTCTGCCCCCCTCCCATCCACCATGGAGAAAGGGAATCCTGGTCCTTCGACGGTGGCGACGAGGGTCGCCACTCAACAACACGTCCCTCCCGCTCCTGCACCTGCGGTGGCGGAGCCAGCCGCGAGGGGAAGGGGGAGAGGGCGAGGCCGTGGGCGAGGCCGAGGTGCTCGGGGAAGAGGAGGACGGGGTGGCGTGCCGGCCTCGCCCCTGCCAGCAGTTCCTCCCCCATGGAGGGCCATGTTGGGGACGACCCTTGCGAGTTCTTCTTCAGGCTGTGCCGGCCGCCTCGCCGTCGCCTTTGTCTCCCGACTCCATTTGCGCGGGAGATGGAGCTGGATCCGCCGGAGTCGCTGCGGCTGCACATGAGGGGCTGTGGGATCAGCGGCTGAAAGTGCAACTATCCCTAGGTGGTTTTGGTAATTCATAACAACATATAGCTCATTGAGCTAATGCAATTCCAAGACAATTATTTCAGGAAAGCTCAATGACTGGCATGGCATGGATGGTGAAAGTGGAAACCTCAAAATGCCAAGGACAAAGGATTGGCTCAAGCTCAAAAGCTCAAGACTCTTCATTTTATATTTTAGTGATCCAAGATCACATTGAGTCTATAGGAAAAGCCAATACTATCAAGGAGGGATGAGGTGTTGCTTAATGAGCTCTTTGCCTTATGTTCTTAATGATATGCTCCAAAATCCTCAACTACTTTCCCATATCCACATATGACCTAAACCCTAAGCCAAACTCGGTCCTACCGATTCTTTCTATCCGGCGCCACCGAGTTTCTCATATGTCATAAGCCACTGCCAAACCCTAGCAAATCGGTTCTACCGATAGGGATCTCGGTCTCACCGAGATGGGATTGCAACCTCTCTGTTTCCTTTTCGTAACTTTTCGGTCTCACCGAAAGAGCGGATCGGTCCCACCGAGATTGCAATGCAAAGTCTTTGTTTCCCTTTTGTAACTTTTTGGTCTCACCGAAAGAGCAAATCGGTCCCACCGAGTTTGCCTGACCAACTCTCTGGTTAGCTAATTACCAAATCGGTCTCACCGAGTTTGTGTAATCGGTCTCACCGAGATTACGTTATGCCCAAACCCTAACCATATCGGTCCTACCGAGTTGCATGTCAGTCCCACCGAAAATCTCTAACGGTCACTAGGTTTACCGTTTCGGTCCGACCGAGTTTGTTGATTCGGTCCCACCGAGATTGGTAGATTGTGTGTAACGGTTGGATTTTAAGTGGAGGCTATATATACCCCTCCACCTCCTCTTCATTCGGAGAGAGAGCCATCAGAACACACCTACACTTCCAACTCATAAGTTCTGAGAGAGAACCACCTACTCATGTGTTGATACCAAGATATTCCATTCCTACCATATGAATCTTGATCTCTAGCCTTTCCCAAGTTGCTTTCCACTCAAATCTTCTTTCCACCAAATCCAAATCCTGTGAGAGAGAGTTGAGTGTTGGGGAGACTATCATTTAAAGCACAAGAGCAAGGAGTTCATCATCAACACACCATTTGTTACTTCTTGGAGAGTGGTGTCTCCTAGATTGGCTAGGTGTCACTTGGGAGCCTCCGACAAGATTGTGGAGTTGAACCAAGGAGTTTGTAAGGGCAAGGAGATCGCCTACTTCGTGAAGATCTACCGCTAGTGAGGCAAGTCCTTTGTGGGCGTTGGCCATGGTGGGATAGACAAGGTTGCTTCTTCGTGGACCCTTCGTGGGTGGAGCCCTCCGTGGACTCGCGCAACCGTTACCCTTCGTGGGTTGAAGTCTCCACTAACGTGGATGTAGGATAGCACCACCTATCCAAACCACGGGAAAAACATCCATGTCTCCAATAGCGTTTGAATTCTCCAAACCCTTCCCTTTACATTCTTGCAAGTTGCATGCTTTACTTTCCGCTGCCTATATACTCTTTGCATGCTTGCTTGAATTGTGTGATGATTGCTTGACTTGTCCTAAAGTAGCTAAAATCTGCCAAGAACTAAAATTGGGAAAAGGTTAAGTTTTTATTTGGTCAAGTAGTCTAATCACCCCCCTCTAGACATACTTCCGATCCTACAAGTGGTATCAGAGCTTTGGTCTCCATTTGCTTTGATTCCCATAGCTTTTGGTGGTCACAGCCTTGGTTTCACAACCTAGGAGAGTATGGCGTCTAGTGAGGGAAATTATCACCGTAGAGGTCCTTACTTTGATGGAACTAACTTTGCTAGTTGGAAGCATAAAATGAAAATGCATATGCTTGGACATAACCCTGCCGTTTGGGCGATTGTGTGTGTTGGTTTGCAAGGTGACTTCTTCGAAGGGAAAGAACCAAACCGTGAAGCTACCACGAATGAGTTGAAGATGCTACAATACAACGCTCAAGCTTGTGATATTCTCTTCAACGGATTGTGCCCCGAAAAATTCAACAAAATCAGCCGTCTTGAGAATGCAAAGGAAATTTGGGATACTTTGATTGATATGCACGAAGGTACCGACTCCGTCAAGGAATCTAAATTGGATGTGCTTCAAAGTCAACTTGACAAGTTCAAAATGAAGGATGGTGAAGGTGTCGCTGAAATGTACTCTAGGCTTGCTCTCATCACAAATGAGATTGCCGGCTTAGGGAGTGAAGAGATGACCGACAGATTCATCATCAAGAAGATCCTAAGAGCCTTGGATGGAAAATATGATACCGTGTGTACATTGATCCAAATGATGCCCAATTACAGAAATCTCAAGCCAACGGAAGTCATTGGAAGAACTGTTGCTCATGAGATGTCGCTCAAGGACAAAGAGGAACTTCACAACAAATCAAGTGGTGCTTATAAAGCCTCATGTGAAGACCCCACATCATCAAGTGAGAAACAAAACCAAAAGAAGAGAAGATTCTCCAAAAGGAAGAAGCAAAAGAGAGGAATCACCATCACGAGAGAGAAGGAGTAGAGATGATCGTTATGAACGAAGACACTCATGGAGAAGCAAGGATTCGGAAAGGAAGGAAAAATCATCAAGGAGCTACACAAAACGAAGACATCAAGCTCATGTTGGTGAATGGGTATCCGGCTCCGACTCCGACAACCACTCCGAGAAAAGTTATCAATCCAACTCCGAATATACTCAAGATGAAGGTGTTGCCGGACTAGCACTTGTGTCAACCAACTCCTATGACATATTTGATTCACCCAATGAAGGAATTGGAAGATGCTTCATGGCCAAAGGTCCTAAGGTAACTCACCCTGAGTATGTTGATTTTAATAGTGATGAAGATGACTTGTTAGGCGATGATGATTTACTTGTTGACAACTCTAGTGATGAATACTATGATGAAACGTCAATTAATCATGCTAATCAAGATAAAACGAATGACAATGATAAGGAGAAAATTGAGGCTCTAACTAAAGAACTAAACACTCTTAAGTTAGCTCATGAAACTATCTTCGAAGATCATCGAGAACTCTTAAGGGCTCATGAGAAGTTACGCTTTGAAAAGCTCAATCTTGAGCAAGAGCATGAGCTTTTAAAGGCAATCAATGATGATCTCCACAAGAAAAGTTCTTCTTACATTGCCAAACGTTTACTCTTATCCACTTACATGCCTCAAGTCAAGTCTAGTAACAAAAACAAGAAAGATTCTTCCTCTAGTAGTAACTTAAATCCAATATTGTTGCTTCTAATAGTTCTCTTGATTCCACTAATGATTCTCTTAGCCAAGTTACACTTGAGCAAGAAAAGAGCATATTGAAGGAAATCATAGAGAATGGAGTGTACAAAAGCCTTGCCGGAAGTAAGCAATTCGAGGAGATTGTACGCAAGCAAGGAAGGCACCGGAAGAATCAAGGTGTTGGTTTTGAACAAAAGTTAAATGCCAATGGAGTTGAGTGGGAAGAAGATCAATACCCCAAGACAAAGTTTGTTCCTCAACAAGAGAAGTATGATCCAACTTCTTTCAAGGGGACACAAACTCAAGACGATCTTCCACCACAAGACTACAAGCAAAAAGGCAAGGACAAGCTTCAAGAGGAAATATATGCATTTGAAGAAGCTCCTAAGACCTTTGTCAAGTGGATTCCCAAGACTACTTCAAGTTCCACTTCATCAAGTACGACTACAACTCCAAGGATTCCCATCAAGATGGTGTGGATCCAAAAGAAGAAGAACTAGAGAGTTCTTGAGGGTGACTCCGCCAACATACTTCACTCTTATCATTTTGGCAAGAACAAGTGCAATCAACTTCCACATCTTGCACTAGTTCAAGGAGTCACAAACCCTCTTGTTGGTAAGTCAAGGGACAAGGTAATCTAAAAGCTTTCATAGACATCTTCTTGTATGTGCATCACTCTGTGTCTATGGATATACTTGCTTGTTCCTTGTGGGACTAACCCATGTAGGTATTGAAAGTGCAATTCACTCAAAAGGATAGCTCCAAGTGATCTACATCAATATTGAGCATCCACATCTTCAACATCTACATGAAGTCATCATCGACAAAACCCAAGGTTAGTTCATCCCTCTTAGGGGGGATATTACATCTAGGGGGAGCTTTACTCTAAGACTTGAGCTAAAGCAACTCTAATGATGTGAACACAACAATGCTTTATGTAAAAGTGGAAACCCCACTTGAGCTTAAACGATGAGTATGACCTATGATCAAATGTTCTCATTTGACTGCTAAGTCAATATACTCATATATCGATGACCTAGTCATCGCCAATTGCTTGATAGATGCTAGAATTGATTGTGCATGCTTTGTCACATATTTCTATTGCCATTTTATTGCGTGAGCATGCTGGTTGCATATTTTAATCATTCGAGGACATCCACTTGTTGTTTTGATTGTTTAGCTTTATCTTTTCTTTTGCCAAGTGGATGAACAAGAATGCCTAAGAACCTCCTCTAGCTATCTATGCTTTTCTCGTCTCAAACTCTATTCTTGCTACATCACAAAATTGATCAGGTCAAATTCGAACCACTCTGTGTGAGGAGCACTCGGAGTCCCCGATTCGTCATAGACTTAAACTTCCAAAACCTCTTTGTGATTCTCGGTCTGATCGATACCCCACTTTCGGTCCTACCGAGATCATCAAGTTGATATATGTTTTCAATCTCGGTGCAACCGACTTGAACTATTCGGTCACACCGAGTTGCAATAACTCTATATAGTTTTGCATCTCGGTGCCACCAAGTTGTTCCACTCGGTCACACCGACAGGGTCGGGCTATATATAGACACGGGCAAAAATTTGGAAATTTCTCCGAACCCCTTCGCCCGCGCCATAGCTCGCTCTGCCGACGTGGTCTCCGGATCGTCTTCTCGCCGCCAGCAGCCTCCAGTCGTTGGTCTCTGTCGCCGTCAACGGAAATCACCTCCGCCGTTGCCGTCGTAGCGAGTCTCCGCCGAACTAGGGTATGGACTCGATCTTTGTGCTATTCCCAATCCGATTCCTAGCACATTGTGATCATAATGATTCTTGCCACGTTTGATAAACTTCTATCCAGTCAAAGAACTCGTAGATTAGGTTTGATTCAAAAAATTTAGGGTTAGGTTTCCGCCGAAACCATCTCGGACCCACCGAGTTGGCCTATGCCATTGCACAAGTCAAACTCGGTCTGACCGAGTGTAACTAATCGGTGTGACCGATTTTTGAACTTTGTGAAACCCTAGCAGTCTCGGTGCCACCGAACTGTGACTCGGTCTGACCAAGATCACTAGTTGAGGTTCCAAATGCTGCTTCGGTATCACCGAGTTTAGAAATCGGTAGATCCGAAATGCTTTCTGTGGGAAACTAAAACTAAGTTTTTGAATCATTCGTTTGCAAAAATCTCTGCTTTTTGTGATGCTCATCCATTCTACCTCATCTATAAACTATACACAGGGTCAGCAGTCAGCAGTCAGCTTGTTCAACATGTCAGACCAGAGTGACAGTCAGAATCAGTCAGAGCAGCTTGTGCATATGAGTGAGGGCACTAGTCCCTCAAGTTCCTCAGATGATGGCAGCAGGAGCACTCCAAGCAATCTGCCAAAGGCTGCCACCAGACAGAGAAAGAAAAGAACTTCAAATTCAGAAGATGAAGACTATGTGGCAGAGGAGGAGGAAACCTCCAATAAAATTGAGCTCAAGAAAGAACATGGTTCAAGGCAGAGCACCAAGCCAGGCTTGAAGGTCAAAAGACCAGCAAGCAGGAAGCCAATGCCAAAAGCCAGAGCCTCAACCAAGATTCCTGACAAAACCACTTCCAAGGAGCCAGTTGTTGCTGTAGAGAAGAAAGAGAGGAAAATAGGCATATGGTGCAAGAAAGTAGATCCTATGGCTGAGTTTGAACAACATTCTTCTGATGAAGAAGAAGAGGAAGAGGAAGGTGCTGCACCAGCACCCAAGGCACCCAAGCTGATGGGTGATGCCATTAGATCAGGGGGAGCTGCATCCAAGCCCAAGGAAGCCCCTAAGACAGCTCCAAAGCAAAAACCCAAGAGGAATACAAGAAATATTCCAGCTGCTGAGAAGAACAAGGCCCCAGTGCCTGATGTTGCTGAAGAAGAAGAAGGACAAGTTTTGAGGAAATTGAAGCCCAAGATCCTAGACCACAATGATGCTCATCCTGTGGCTGAGGATATGAATATCAGGAGAGACTCTGGATTGAGAAAATGGAGAGCAGAAGATCCCTATGCTACCAGGAGAAGAAATGCTGTAGACTAAAGGTTCCACACTAAGGAACAACAGGACTTCTATGAGACAATCCTGTTAGATAAGAAGCCAATTGTCTGTGACATGAAATGGGTCGATTGGCAATACATAAAGGATAATGAAGAGCACTTCCCAGGAGTGCAGGACAGCTTCAAGGCTTGTGGAGTAGCAGACTTTGTTGGGCAAAAGCTCACAAAGTGGAACGAGGAACTTATCATGCAGTTCTACTCCACAGCACACTTTTACCCCGATGGGAGGATTGTCTGGATGTCTGAAGGTACGAGGTACCAATCAACTATTGCAGAATGGGCTCAACTGATCAATGCCCCAGAAGAAAGTGAAGATGACTTGGATGTCTATTCCAAGAAGAAGATGGACCACAACTCAATGATCAACATGTACAAGGAGATCCCTGACAAGGCACTTGAAACTTTCAAGTATGGATCTGTACATTATCTTCTGTCAGGATTGCCAACAATCAACTGGATCTTAAGGCACACTCTGCTACCCAAGTCTGGAGATCACAAGATGATCAGAGGCCATGCTATCAACCTGCTTCATATCTTTGATGTGCCTCAGAAGTTCAAGGTCATGAGCCTGATGATAGAGACAATCAAGAGGACAATAGCAGACCAGAAGAGAAGCTGTGGATATGCTCCTCATCCAAGAACTGATCAACTCCAAGATGGGCACCGGCATATATCTTTTGGATAAGGAACATCTTCCTATTCATCCTGAGTTTGAAGACAATGAAGTTGTGATGAACAAGGATGAACCATCTTCAGCCCATGCCCAAGCACAAAAGGAGAAGGCTAGAAAGGAGAAAGCTGCTAGGATGCCAACTCAAGAGGAGGCATCAGAATACTTCTTGAAGACCAAGCAAGAGCAGCTCAGTTACCTGATTGCATCCACCCTGCGCATTGAGAAAGGTTTGGCCAACCTAACTCAGAACCAGGCGAGCTTAGAGAGGATCGTAGAACAAAAGTTCTATGACTTGGATATCAAGGTGACAGAGATACAGACAGCAGTGGAGCAGCTCCAGGATGACATGCAGGAGAGGAGAGGGAAGACAACTACAGATGCATTTGCTAGAGTTCCACGAGCTCAGAGGTCCAGTGCAGTGCCAGTTCCTGACACAAGAGCAACCGCCTCAGCTCCAGCCACAGCATCAACCCAACCTGCTCCAGCATCCACTTCAGCTCCAACTCCATCAGCATCAATAGAAGCCTTCGTCCTTGGAGTGATCCAGACTCCACCACCTCCTGAAGATCAAGCCTGAGTGTCGATATAGCACTATGCATTTTCTAGGAACTTTTTGGTAACTTGTTGCCAAAGGGGGAGAAGATGTATAGATCATAGGCTTTGAGAGAGAGAGTGTTGCTTTTTTCTCTTGTTTTATTTGGTTTTATTTGGTGGTCTTTGGTACATTATTTGCTTTTGGTTGAGATACTTTGATATGCTTGTGAGACATTGATGATCATGTGTTTGATCATAAGCTACACTTATGCATGCTTGATATATCTTATCTTATCTATCTTATGTGGTCATTCACTTTTGCCTTGGTGATGAGTGCATGCATTTCATTATTTATCATTTTGAGCGCCCCACCAAGATGTATGTGACATGGAATAGTAACCCTTGATTCTAACTCTTTGTGCATTTGCAGTCCAAAGCAAATTTTAAATATGCACAAATTTAGGGGGAGCTCTTACTTATCACATACTTCTCAAAGCAACGATGTAATTCATTCTTATTATCATTTGTCGAAGCTTTGATCTATATGTTGTCATCAATTACCAAAAAGGGGGAGATTGAAAGTGCAACTATCCCTAGGTGGTTTTGGTAATTCATGACAACATATAGCTCATTGAGCTAATGCAATTCCAAGACAATTATTTCAGGAAAGCTCAATGACTGGCATGGCATGGATGGTGAAAGTGGAACCCTCAAAATGCCAAGGACAAAGGATTGGCTCAAGCTCAAAAGCTCAAGACTATTCATTTTATATTTTAGTGATCCAAGATCACATTGAGTCTATAGGAAAAGCCAATACTATCAAGGAGGGATGAGGTGTTGCTTAATGAGCTCTTTGCCTTATGTGCTTAATGATATGCTCCAAAATCCTCAACTACTTTCCCATATCCACATATGACCTAAACCCTAAGCCAAACTCGGTCCTACCGATTCTTTCTATCCGGCGCCACCGAGTTTCTCATATGTCATAAGCCACTGCCAAACCCTAGCAAATCGGTTCTACCGATAGGGATCTCGGTCTCACCGAGATGGGATTGCAACCTCTCTGTTTCCTTTTCGTAACTTTTCGGTCTCACCGAAAGAGTGGATCGGTCCCACCGAGATTGCAATGCAAACTCTTTGTTTCCCTTTTGTAACTTTTCGGTCTCACCGAAAGAGCAAATCGGTCCCACCGAGTTTGCCTGACCAACTCTCTGGTTAGCTAATTACCAAATCGGTCTCACCGAGTTTGTGTAATCGGTCTCACCGAGATTACGTTATGCCCAAACCCTAACCATATCGGTCCTACCGAGTTGCATGTCAGTCCCACCGAAAATCTCTAACGGTCACTAGGTTTACCGTTTCAGTCCGACCGAGTTTGTTGATTCGGTCCCACCGAGATTGGTAGATTGTGTGTAACGGTTGGATTTTAAGTGGAGGCTATATATACCCCTCCACCTCCTCTTCATTTGGAGAGAGAGCCATCAGAACACACCTACACTTCCAACTCATATGTTCTGAGAGAGAACCACCTACTCATGTGTTGAGACCAAGATATTCCATTCCTACCATATGAATCTTGATCTCTAGCCTTTTCCAAGTTGCTTTCCACTCAAATCTTATTTCCACCAAATCCAAATCCTGTGAGAGAGAGTTGAGTGTTGGGGAGACTATCATTTGAAGCACAAGAGCAAGGAGTTCATCATCAACACACCATTTGTTACTTCTTGGAGAGTGGTGTCTCCTAGATTGGCTAGGTGTCACTTGGGAGCCTCCGACAAGATTGTGGAGTTGAACCAAGGAGTTTGTAAGGGCAAGGAGATCGCCTACTTCGTGAAGATCTACCGCTGGTGAGGCAAGTCCTTCGTGGGCGATGGCCATGGTGGGATAGACAAGGTTGCTTCTTCGTGGACCCTTCGTGGGTGGAGCCCTCCGTGGACTCGCGCAACTGTTACCCTTCGTGGGTTGAAGTCTCCACTAACGTGGATGTAGGATAGCACCACCTATCCGAACCACGGGAAAAACATCCGTGTCTCCAATAGCGTTTGAATTCTCCAAACCCTTCCCTTTACATTCTTGCAAGTTGCATGCTTTACTTTCCGCTGCCTATATACTCTTTGCATGCTTGCTTGAATTGTGTGATGATTGCTTGACTTGTCCTAAAGTAGCTAAAATCTGCCAAGAACTAAAATTGGGAAAAAGGTTAAGTTTTTATTTGGTTAAGTAGTCTAATCACCCCCCCTCTAGACATACTTCCGATCCTACAGCGGAACGCGGGTTCGCGTTGACTTCCCAGCTCCTCACGTGATGTATCTTCGACGGGGGTGGAAGTCGTTCGCCCGTATCCACCGCTTGACGGAGGGGTTCACTCTCCTTTTCAAACTGATGGAGGGCGGCCTCCTCTCCGTCAAGGTCTTCGGATGCTTCGGGACCCGCGCAAGGTGCTGCGTGGAGAGCTCTTCTGATAGTGAAGAGTCCTCCTCGAGCGGGAGTGACGAGGAGGACAGCAGCAGCAACAACGAGGGTAGCAGGTGGCAGGATGACGGGTCCGACTAGGTGTCGGGCGCCGCCTCGTGCAGCACCGGCGACCCCATCATCCGTGTCGTCGGCTCCCTGAACTACTCGGGGTCGTCTCCTTGGGCAGCTGGCGTTGGGAGGCTGCAGAAGAGGAAGAGGGCGGGCGGCAAGGCCGTCAACTCGGAGTACGCGGGCACCGACGCCTTCGACGCGTGCTGACGTCCTGCCACGCTATGCCTCCGGCACCGCCATCACCATCCAGCCTTCGGACGACCACCGAGATGTCCTCTTGGTGTCTTCTGCCACCCATAGCTTGTCTAGGTGCCCCTTTTACCCTTTTCGCCTCCTTGACCCGCCTCCTGAGGAGAGGGACAAGAAAGGGATTACGGGCACCTTATCTCTTTCTAGTTTGTAAGCCTTCGGGCCTTAGCTGAATTTAAAACTTGTAATCCCATCATTCACGTTTTTCATTCCCTATGGACTTTACCTGAGTGGAATTTTTTTAATGAAAAAGGGATGCTTGCCGGGTTATTTGTTTGCGGGTAGAACCCACGTTAAGGAGTAAACCCTTGATATCTTTAAGATAAACATTTCCTTGCCCGGCAGCAGGCCTTGCCGTCTCCCCACGTCACTCGACCTTTCTCACGCTTTCGGCGGAGGCAGGGATGAGGTGGGTTCAGGCTCCTCGTTTCGTCCTTTCGCTGTCGCGACTACGACCAAACCTGGCCCCAGGGATGGGCCCCAGGGCCTAGAATTAGGGGAGCACAGTAGCTTTTAGGAAGAAACGAGGTTTCACATACCCCAGTCCATAGAAGAATGCATGATAAGGGATGAAGAACTTATCTGAAGCCATAACCCTTGGCAACTCTGGTTTGTTGTGGGTGAATCTCTGCTCTTGGAGCCCCCGGCAGTACCGGCTTGCCGGGGTCTAGATGTTGATCTGTCCCTTTTCTCCTTTTCGTCCTCAAGCAATCCGGCAAGGATTGCTGGGGGTCCTGCGAACCAACGAAGACAAAAGAACGGCAAAGAGACGCACACTCGACCTCTAAGCTAGGGGTTAGTCACCGCAAAGCACTATCAACCCTAACCAAGGACGAGACTTGACCTAGCATGCATGCTATAACTTAGGGCGCCAGCGCTTCATTTATTTATGCTCAGGGTCTGCGCCTGGCTTTGTACAAAGGGTTACATGCATCATTGGCAATGGTTGTACAAAAGGTGGCTTGCTGGGAGGCCCGACAAGCCGCGCCTTACGGGTAAAACTTGCGAAGATGCTCAATGTTCCAGGAGTTACTCACCGGAACAGCATCTTCGGTCTCCAGGCGGACTTCGCCGGGCCTGGTGACTCGTATTACCCGATAAGGGCCTTCCCACTTTGGTGTCAACTTGTTGGAATTCTTGGCCGATTGAACGTGCCGAAGAACAAGGTCGCCTTCCTCAAGGCTTCGGGCATGGACCTTGCGGCTATGGTAGCGGCGCAAGGCTTGCTGGTAGCGTGCTGCTCTCACAGCCGCCCGAAGACGATCTTCCTCAAGGAGCATTGCGTCATCTTGCCGCAGTTGCTCTTGCTCAAGCTCATCATAAGCGAGCACTCGAGGTGACCCGTATATGAGTTTAGTGGGGAGAACTGCTTCTGCCCTGTATACCAGGGCAAAGGGTGTCTGGCCGGTGGCTCGATTTGGCGTCGTCCTAATCGACCAAAGAACCGCCGGCAACTCATCAATCCAGCGCCTTCCGCTCTTGTGCAGCCTGTCAAAGGTCTTGGTCCGTAGTCCTTGCAGCACTTCAGCATTTGCCCTCTCAGCTTGGCCATTGCTCCGCGGGTGAGCAACGGAAGCGAAACAGACTTTGTTGCCGAGGTCTTGGATATATTGCATGAAGGTGCGGCTTGTGAACTGTGTGCCGTTGTCGGTGATGACCCTGTAGGGCACGCCAAAACGGCACACTAGTCCCTTGAAGAACTTGACGGCTGACTAAGCTGTGACCTTCCTCACTGCCTCCACCTCCGGCCACTTTGTGAACTTGTCGATTGCAACATACAAGTACTCAAAGCCCCCGACAGCGCGGGGGAAAGGGCCCAGTATGTCGAGCCCCCAGACCAAGAAGGGCCAGGAGAGAGGAATGGTTTGAAGGGCTTGAGCTGGCTGATGAAGCTTCTTCGAATGGAACTGACACGCTTCACACTTGGCGACTAGTGCCGTTGCATCCTGGAGGGCGGTGGGCCAGAAGAAGCCTTGCCGGAACGCCTTGCCGGCAAGGGCCCTTGACCCAATATGGGATCCACATATGCCTTAGTGTATCTCCTCTAACAGCTCCAGTCCTTCCTCTCGAGGGATACACTTCAATTTCACACCGTTCGGCCTCTTCCTGTACAGGACGTCATCGACGAACTGGTACACGACAGAGCGACGGGCAACTTTTTCCTCCGCCAGAGGAGCGGCTGTCTCGACGGCAAGAGCTTGACGCTCCGCTGGGGCCAGCCGTCCCGAGGCGGGCTCAATGTTCCCGGCAACATCCTTGCCGGCGGCTCCGGGGAGCTCGGCGGGAAAGTACTTGCCAGGCCCTGATTTCCTCCTCTTGTTCTGCTCTGTTTATGGATCAACGGATTGCTGAGTTAGCTGAAGCACAAAGGTACCTGGTTCCACAGGTAGCTTGAGGGCAGCACGCTTTGACAGGTAGTCGGCGATGTCGTTCTCTGCTCGGGGAACGTGTTCATCCTGTATACCGTCGAAGCGCTCTTCCAGCTTTCTCACTTCATCAACGTAGGCCTTCATCAACGGGCTTTGGTAATCCTTGTTGACTTGCTTGACGACAAGCTGCAAGTCACCCCTGACGATGAGTTTCTTGATTCCGAGGTCCGCCGTGATCCTAAGACCGGCAAGCAGCCCCTCGTACTCTGCTGTGTTGTTGGTCGACGCCTCCCTGGGGAAGTGCATCTGGACCACGTACTTGAGGTGCTCTCCGGTGGGCGCGACTAGCAGTACGCCAGCCCTGGCGCCTTGTAAGGAGAAAGCTCCATCAAAGTACATGATCCAATCGCAACTTGCCTCCTTGCCGGGGAGAGCAGTCTCTTGGGCTCCTTCGTCAGGCGTTGCGGTCCATTCTGCAATGAACTCCGCTAGGACTCGGCTCTGAATCGTCGAAGTGCTTTCAAACTTGAGGCCAAAGCTGGACAGCTCTAGTGCCTATTCCACAATCCTTCCCATTGCATCCGGATTGTGCAATATCCGTTGCAGGGGGAGGCGAGTGACGATAGTGATCTCGTGTGCCTAGAAGTAATGACGCAGCTTCCTCGAGGCCATAAGAAGGCCGAAGAGCAGTTTCTGCATGCTGGAGTACCTTGACCTAGCCCCCTGCAGGAGGGAACTAACAAACTAGATGGGGTGCTGCATCATTTTCTTCCTCGGCAACACTTCAACCGGCCGTGTCGTCTCTGCATTGGTGGTGTCAGGCTCTGTCGCTGCCATTGCCTCGTCGTCAACCTCTCTCTGCGCCACTAGTGCGACGCTGACCACCTGCTTCGTTGCCGCTAAGTACAGCAGCAACGGCTCCTGGGGCCTAGGCGCAACTAGTGTTGGCGCGGAGGAGAGGTACCGTTTCAAATCTTGTAGTGCTGCTTCGGCTTCTGGCGTCCACTCCATCGGGCCCGCCTTTTTCAGGATTTTGAAAAAGGGGAGGGCGTGCTCGGCAGACTTGGAAATGAACCCGCCCATGGCGGCGACACAACCAGCAAGCCGACGCACATCCTTGATTCGCTTGGGTGCTTCAATCTGCTCTATAGCTTTGATCTTGTCTGGATTGGCCCCTATCCCACGCTGTGACACAAAGAACCCGAGAAGTTTGCCGGACGGGACTCCGAAGACGCACACATGTGGTGATGAATGCTGTTTTCTCTTCGTCTTCTCTCGTCATGAAAATCTGGTGGTAGCCGGAGTAGGCCTCGAGGAATGACAACAGATCACACCCAGCCGTGGAGTCAACAATATGGTCAATGCGCGGCAACGGGAAGGGGTCTTTAGGGCAAGCCTTATTGATATCTGTGTAATCAATACACAGCCTCCACTTCCCATTCGCCTTGCGCACTACGACCCGATTGGCCAACCACGTCGGATGGAGCACCCCTCTTACCAGACCCGCTGCCTCCAGTTTCCGGATCTCTTCTGTGATAAACTCTTGTCGTTCCAAAGCTTGCTTTCTGACCTTCTGCTTGACGGGCCGCGCATGAGGACATACAACAAGGTGGTGCTCAATCACCTCCCTGGGAACGCCGGGGATGTCGGAAGCTTGCCAGGCAAACACATCGACATTCTCCCGCAGGAAGGTGACGAGCGCATCTTCCTATTTGTCATCGAGGGTGGAGCTTATGGTGAAAGCTCCTCCCGTGCCGTCCTCATTGACAGAAACCTTCTTGGTTCCCGGCGGAATGGCCCTGGGCTTCTTGTTCCTGCCGGTGGAGCTCTCTGGCACGTCCTCGACGGCGGCGCTACACTCCGAAGAGGAACGCCTGCCGGAGTGGGTGTCCGAGGTCTCACCGGGCCTCTTCTTCTTCTTCCCAGCGGCAAGAGCAAGTGTCCTAGTGGCGGCGGCTGCTGCAACTGCTTGCTGGTATAGCTGATCAGCGCAAATCAGCGCATCTTTCTTCTCGGAGGGGATGGTGATGATCGTCACAGGGCCTGGCATCTTCAGGGTGTTGAAGGCATAGTGTGACGCTGCCATGAACTTGGCCAGCGCTGGGCGGCCAAGGATCCCGTTGTAGGGCAAGGGGATCTTGGCAACATCGAACACGATCCTCTCCGTCCTCTAGTTCAGGTCACTTCCGAAGGTCACGGGTAGCGTGACCTTTCCCTTGGGCTGGCTTCTTCCCGGGCTGACCCCCTGAAACGTGCCCGTCTCTTCGAGGTCTCCATCAGGAATCTGCAGTTTCTCGATCACGGCAGGCGAGATCAAGTTCAGACCGGCCCCGCCATCGACTAGCATCTTCGTCACCTTGAGGTTGCGTATTGTTGGCGAAACCAACAACGGCAAGCACCCGACCGAAGTAGTGCGATCGGGGTGATCCTCGGTGTCGAAAATGATAGGTGTGCTGGACCACTTCAGCGGCTTCTGGGCATCGAACGACGGCTCTGCTGCCGTAATCTCTCACGCCCACTGTTTAAGCTGGCGGTGAGAAGTATGCAGCTAGGCGCCGCCGTCGATGCACATGGCCTCCGTAGCTTTCTGAAACTCTTGGTCGCCGGACTCGTCGTCCTCTTCGTGATCGTCGTCTTCTGGCTTCTTGTCATGGCCTCGAGCGGGCCTCTCCTGCTGCTTATCCTTGCCGCGACGGCCCGCCTGGCCGTCACGCTTCCTGCCGAACCCCTCAGCACCATCTTGACCCTTCTCCTTGTCCCGCCTCTCATATTCAGCCCTCTGCTTCTCAGCGAGAAGCTCAACCTGTCGGCAGTCTTGGAGAGCGTGGCCTTTGGTGCGATGGATCTTGCAGTATCGCTTGTCGGAGTTTCCTGACTTCTCGGCAGCCGCCAAGGCCCGGCAAGCGACACATCCGGCAATCTCCTTGCCGGGGCCGTCTGCCTTGGTTTTCTTGGTGGAGCCGGTGTCATCAGATCCCTCGACGGCAAGCACTGCTTTTCACTTGTGCTTTCGGTTGCGGCGCCGGCCTTTCTTCGCCGGAGCGGCAGTATCCTCATCCGAGGAGTCGGTTTCCACGCCGGCATCTTCGCCGGGGTACTTCCTTCCTTCCTCAGCTCGGGCACATCTGTCGGCAAGAACATAGAGCTCTGCCACATCTTTCACCTTGTTCATCGCCAGCTCTTCGCGCATCTTGCGGTTACGCACGTTCTGATGGAACGTGCTGATGATGGCGGCAGGATGAACATCAGGGATGTTGTACTGTATCCGGCTGAACCTCTGAATATACTTGCGGAGACTCTCGCCTCCCTTCTGGGGGATGACGTGCAGATCGCTCGCTTGGCCATGAGCTTGGTGACTGCCAGTGAAGGCGCCCACGAACTCGTGGCACAAATCCGACCAGGAGGAAATGGAGTCTACCGGCAAGTGCATCAACCATGACATGGCATTGGGTTTAAGAGCCAACGGGAAGTAATTCGCAAGCACCTTGTCGTCGCGGGCTCCGGTAGCCTGCATCGCGATGGTGTAGATGCTAAGGAACTCGGACGGGTGGGTCTTGCCGCCGTACTTCTCACCCACGTCAGGTTTGAAGGTGCGGTGAGTGGGCCACTGGAACTGCCGCAACTCACAGGTAAAAGCCGGACAGCCCACCTCGTAAGGCAGGCCTCCAGGGCTCTCCCGTGCCGGGTGGTTCACAGCAGGCCCCGCTCGCCTATCTGACTGGTGGCGCGCTCCGTACCGGCGCTCGATAGTGGTTCAAGCGTCTTCATGTTCCCGATCTCTAAGGACCTGGCGCTGGTCACAGTGGGTCCGTGGGTCGAACGATGCTATGGAGATTTCGTCGCCCGTAACGTCGCGACGGCCAGGCGTCCGTGACACCGGGCAAGGAGGAGGCGAGTGCACCGTGGTCGCGGCGCCGCCAGCTTTCCTGCCACTGGTACACGGGACTCCGTCGGAGCGTCGACCCAGGGGCCCCGCCGGACTCGGTTCGTCTTTGTTGGCCACCGCAACAAGACTTCGGATGGTGGCTCTCCATTCGTCGAGTTTCCCCATAGTGGGAGGAAAGTCAAGGAGCAACTGCGCGCACGCCAGGGCTTCTGCTGGCGTCGGTGGCAGCGAAACCTGCATGGATCGCGACACGCTTCGACTCCTGACCATGTCAGAAGGAGCTCTATCACGACCGCACGATTGCACGCCATCTTCACCAGCGCCTCGGCGAGCGGGCAGGTCTTCTACATCCCGGGAGTGGCGTTTAGGGCTTTTCCCGCGGCGACGCCCAGGGTCTTCGGGGTGATCACGCCGCTCGTCGCGCGCCGCTTGAGAGGAATGCGCCGTCGACGCCGGAGTGGGAGTCTTGGAGGCCCTCGCGCCGCCAGCGGGCGGGGCAGCAGTGACCCTGGAAGGCCCCACGCCACCTGTGGAGGGCCTGGATCCGTCTTTGGATTTGGCGGCGTGCGGCCCGTTACCAGGCGCACGAACATCGCCGCCTCCCAAACTCTGGCTGCTAGGACGGTGTTGGTGTTCGCGAACAGCGCCCCGGGTCCTTTCTGCGACCGGTCCGCTGCTCGCCCGCGTCGGGACAGGATGCCCGGCGTCCGACGGGCCAACCGCCACCGTCGTCTTCTTATTGGGCGCCATGACGAAGAAGAAGCGTCGAACTAACTCCTAAAGCCGATTCTCACTGCTGCGCCCCCTACCTGGCGCGCCAAAGATGTCGGTGGAAACGGCACCTATGGGATGACAAGAATCCCTACTACGGTTGCGGGGCACTGGGCTGTGAAAAGAGCGGATCAAACAGATAGCACGCGGTTCCTTTACCCAGGTTTGGGCCGCAGGGATGCGTAAAACCCTACTCCTGCTTTGGTGGATTGTATATCTGCATTCTTGAGCTAGCTATGGGGCGTCGAGAGCTCCAAAAAGCCGAATCCTCCTCCTGGTCGCCTGGGGCCTCCTTTTATAGAGAAAGGGGTTGCAACAGTGGCACACAGGAGGTGGAAAGGGTACAGTGACGCGAGGTTATCCCTCACATTACATGACAAGGCGCATTTAATGCGCCTTGCTTAGGTGTCCTTGCTTTATCGGGGGCGAGGGGGAGCCCCGTCTTGTCCGTCGCCGCTCCTTCTTGCGTCGACACGCGCCCTGTCCAGCAGTGCTCACGACGCCATGTAGGCGGGCAGGCAGCTGAAGTGGCGCAGCGGTGGGTCTCCACGAGTATTTGCATGCCACCACATAGGTGCCTTCCCAGCTGGTTGGGTTGGCAGCTGCATGCGAGCGGTGGCGGAGGTGCGACTGGCGCGGGCCTGGTGGTGGCCCCATGGGTGTTCGTGGCAAGGGCCTTGCCGGGGTCCCGGCAAGGGTCTTGCCGTGGCGCCTGCTTTCATCCCCGACAAGGCTCTTGCCGGGGGCCTTGTGGTCCTCCTTGGCTGGGATCCCGCCAAGGATCATCGTCTTCTAAAGTGTGCATCTGATCTTGAATGTCTTCACAAAGATCTGCATTCCACCACGGGGATACCTCCCGAATCCTTGCCCCATGGGGGCAGCCGACTCAAGGGTGACCCGCTCCGTAGGTGTGGAGTGAGCTGCCTCGGCAAGGGTCTTGCCGGGTTTGCAAAAACCACCCTTCGGCAAGGACCTTGCCGGGGGGGGGGGGGGCTGCTTCGTCCCCTTCGCTTTTTGTGGTCTTGGCGTCGTTCTGCTTCTCCTTAGCTTCGGCCTTACCTTGGCTTATCTCCCTCGCCGTGCTCAGCGTGGCGGTGCCCGTGGCTCGTACTGCCCGTGCACAATTATAGGGGTACAAAAAGCATGCCCCCCTTTTTGTACACTGACAAGCGTTGACGCATGTCCTCAGCCACATCTACCTGCGCGACCCCAACGTCGACTTCGACAGCCTGCTGGAGCCCGTGAGCAGCGACCATGCCGCCGCTGCCGCCGAGGCCGTGAAAGGTCGAGCCGAGGTTTTGCTGGGGAAGTTCCGCTCCTCCAGCATCTTGCTCGGGCGCGACACCGCCAGCTCCGCGACCTTAGGAGGCGAAGTCGCCCAGCGTGACTCCACCAACGGCGACGGCATCACGGGAGAGTGATCCCTTCGCGGCCTCTGCCCTATTTTTATTCCTGCAACATGCACCATGCCTCGCAGAGGCGTTTAAACTTGTGTCTGGCATTGTGGAACAATTTACGGCTTGTAATATTTGCTTTAAATTTCCTGGAATTTGTATTTTCTCCTTCTACTTGCCTGTGCTCTACGTCGGCAGGGCCCGGCCCCGCGCGTACCTCACCCAGCGTTAGCCCCCACCGGAAACCAAGGACGGGACTAAGGAGTGAGGGGCTACATGGCAAGTTAGGCTCCTGAGTCGCGATGCTCAGGAGTCCCCCTTGACGCGCGAGCAGCAAGCAGGGAAGAGGGGAGCGAGAAGTGGATTGATCGTTCTACGTCGGCAGGGCCCGGCCCCGCGCGTACCTCACCCAGCGTTAGCCCCGACCGGAAACCAAGGACGGGACTAAGGATTGAGGGGCTACGTGACCAGTTAGGCTCCTGAGTCGCGATGCTCAGGAGTCCCCCTTAACGCTCAAACGGGTCTTCAGACCTTGGCTCCGCTCGGGGAGGGCGCGCGACGTCCAAGTCCGAGAGACCTGGTTGGGTGGCGTGCACTCGGGCGAGGCCCGGGCGTAGCCCCCGTGTCCAGCCCCCTCGCGCGGCACTCCCGAGGGGAGGCGTTGTGACGGTGCCGGACACTGAGCACTCGGCTCCCTGAGGTTGGTACGGCCGTGGGCCGCCCTCAGTTGTTTATCACCAGCGCGGAGCATAGCGCTTCCATATGTGTACGGGCATAGCCGCTCCTCGGCAGTGTCGTTAGCCAGCGCGGAGCATGATGCTTCCACTGGTGCGTGGGAGGGGGCTCCCCTCCGAGAGGAGCCCCCGGGGCGTGTACAGCCCCGCCCTGACACGTGGCCGGCACGGTAGGGTTAGGAGAGGTGTATCTGGGCACCCGTGAGCCAGCGCGGGACTCACGAGGCCCTACCTCGAGGTGGGTTGCGCCTGGCTCTCGGCCTTTTTCAATGGTGTGTTCCTGCAAGGTGGTTAGAATGCAAATGCTCTATGTGCTCAGGTCCCGGCCCTCGAGCGAGCTCAGCCGCCGCTGGTATGACAGGTCGCGATGCCGTGGGTCAAGTCCAGGGGGTGAGGGCTGGAGAGCCGGTAGGAGCCCATGAGTCGCGATGCTCAGGCGCCCCCCTTTTAACGTGCAAGCGTTTTGCATGAGAAATCGGCAATAAGCAGCAGGTGATAATCATGTGTACCAGATTAAGTGCAAAGAGCGAATGCATTTTAGGTTGGTGCAGGAAAAGCAAACGCCGCTGGGACAGGCCCGAGCAGCTTGGGGATGATGTAGCTCGAGGGGCGCCCCTAGTAAGGCAAGTAAAGAGCGTAAGCAAAATGGGTACATGCCACAGGGACGGACCCACGTGGCCTGGGAATGATGCGGCCCTGCGGGCGCTCCCAGCAAAAAACGGAACTTAGAAGGATGTCACCTGGTGTTGTTTGAAGATGAAGTGATGCTGAAGAAGCGAGCGACGCACAGTGAAGACGTCGACCCTCACGAGCCCCCAGGCCCAGGAGCCTCGGGAGGCTCTGGGGGAGCAGGTGGGTCCTCGAGGGCCATCTCCATCTCCGCCAGGACCGCCCAATGCCTAACCTCCTGAGCCTCCAGAATGCTCCTCAGCAGGCGCTGATGAGTGACGACCGCATTCGGCAGGCCGAAGGGCATGCAAACGTAGCTGTGAGGTGGACCCTCGCAACGCCCCGTGCGCGAAGGCCAGAGGCGCTCCTGAGATGCGGCTCGGTTGAGCCCTGGCACGTCGATACAGACGCGCAGCCCCCCATCCTCGCCTGGATGTGGGGGCATGGTGGGCAAGCGGTGGCTGCCGCGCATGACACTTGACTCCTGTAGCTCCTGGGTGTTTCTTGCGATGAACTCCTGAGGGTTTGGTCTTCCTTGTCTTGTGCCTTCCTGAAGGAAACGTGCCTGAAAGCATCCTTCCAAGTGGTGCCCGAGCGCCTCCCTCGCGATCTTGGCAAGGTCGGTGGCTCTCCAAGAAAGAGCCCCGAGCCCTGCCTGAGGAGGGCGCCGAGCGCGCCTTCCTATGTGCGAGAATGGGGCGCCCCCTCATTGGGCGCAGATCCCGACGCAACACCTCCAGAGGCGCCTTCCTCCGTATGGCTTGGGCCAGGCGAAACCTTCTTCTTCTTGAGGGTTGCCTCCGGAAGTCTTTCGCTCCCGCGATCTTGGTCTTTGATTGCTGCGGCTTGGAACGCACGCTCAAGTGAACACACTGCGTCTCTTTCTTCACAAGGTATGGTGATGACTCCACAGCTTCCCGGCATCTTGAGGACGTTGTAGCCATGGTGAGTCACTGCCATGAACTTGGCCAGGGCTGGGTACCCGAGGATAGCGTTGTACGGCAGACGAATGTGGGCGACGTCGAAGTCAATGAGCTCTGTGCGGTAGTTGTTGTGCTGCCCGAAGGTGATCGGAAGGTGAACTTGCCCTATTGGAACAGTGGGACCATCAGTGACTCCTGAGAAAGGCTTGGTTGGCTGAAGCTGATCGTATGGCACTTGGAGATCATCGAACGTTTCGATGGACAGGACGTTGAGTCCTGCCCCGCCGTCAATGAGGGTCCTGCTGACCTTCACGTTGCTGATGACTGGGGAGCAGAGCATAGGGAGGACTCTGGCCATTGCCGCGCACTTGAGCTGATCCGCTGAGCTGAACGTGGTAGCGCACGCAGACCACCTGAGAGGGCGTGTGGCCTCAAGCCTGGGGAGGACTGCATTCACCTCACGAGCAAACTGCTTGAAGATGCGCTATGAGGCTGGGGCCTGCGCGCCTCCCAAGATGCAAGCGATTGTGCGTGGCTCCTACAAGCCCCCAGCCCCCTCGTCCTGATGCTGGTCTTCGTGCCTCCTTGGTGGTGGCACCAGAGGAGGAAGGCCTGTGTTGCCGCATGGTCGATCCTCACGAGGTTGATCCCTCCAGCCTCCCTCGCGAGGCTGGTCCTGCCAGTGATCCTTGCGAGGTCGGTCACGCCACCCTTGGCGAGGGCCACGACCTTCCCATCGTCCTCCACCTCTTCCTCCTCCTCCTCGGCCATAGCCCCTGTCGTTGCACTCGGGGCGTTGGCCGATTCGCCCATCTCGCACGGCTCTGAGCTCTTGACATTCGTTGGTGTGGTGGGTGTGGAGGTCGTGGTACACGCAGTATCGGGTGCCCTTGGATGACTCAAGCTGATCCTTGCCTTGCTTGGTGTCCGGTTCTGCTGCAAGCACGACAGCCCCCTTGCGCTTCACGTCCTTGACCATGGGCTTCTTTTCTTCTAGGTCAGCTGCCGGGAGTTCGAGGAGGGAGAGACGTCCTTCCTCGGCCCTGGCGCACTTGGTCGCCAGGTTGAACAGCTCCAGGGATGTGCATAGGTCTTCATGGATTGCTAGCTCCTCTTTCATCTTGATGTCGCGTACGCCGTCGGAGAAGGCTGAGATGATGGCTTCTTCAGTCACCTTGGGGATCTTGAGGCGGGCGCTGTTGAAGCGCTGGATGTATTTCTGTAGGGTCTCCCCTTGCTGTTGCTTGATGCAGCGCAGGTCGCTCACGGCCGGGGGCCGGTCGCGAGTACCCTGGAAGTTGGCGATGAAGCAAGTGCGCATCTCGTCTCAGGAGGAGATCGTGCCAGGAGCCAGGTTCAGGAGCCAGGTGTGGGCCCCGTCCTTGAGCGCCATGGGAAACCAGTTCGCCATGACCCTTTCATCTCCGTTGGCGGCTTCAATGCACAGCTCATAGAGCTGTAGGAACTCCGCAGGGTCCGCCGTGCCGTCGTAGCGAGGGGGGAGGTCAGGCTTCAACTTGCCTGTCCATGCGACGCCGCACAGCTCGGGGGTGAGGGCGCGGCAGCCTGCTGTGGCCACCTGCGCCTTTTGCTAGTGCTGGGCTTGCTGCTGGGGATTACCGTGCACTGCCGCTTGGAGCAGCACGGGGTCTTGGCGTAGGGGTGCAGGGACGCGATCTTGGCGCGTCGGCGCTAGGAGCGCGCGAGCACCTTCTTGGGGACGAGGGATCTCTTGGCAGCTCCTTTCTTGCTGCCCTGGTGTAGGGTGCAGGGGGCCTTGCCCTGGGGCTGCACGCCTTGGAGCCAGGGCGCCTTCTTGGGGAGGAGGTGGTGGAGGCACCTCCTAATCCCCGCCCCCTGCACGGAACGGAGGGCGAGGCAGCGAGAGGGACCGCAAGGGGGATCCCCCTACGACGTTGACGAGCTCGATGATGCGGGCGAGCCAGTCCTCGTAGAGGTCGTCGACGGGGCAGTAGTGCAGGAGCTCTCTTGCTAGGAGCAGTGAGGCATGCACATCCATGGGAGCGCGACGGGCGTGGGACGACGAGCAGGCTGGGGCCAGCAACGGGGTGGCGGTGCGGCCATCCCGCCACACCGAAGGATGCTGAGACGAGGCCTGCTGCTCGTTCCCTGCCGGCCCGGTGGCGGCGTTGGCGGCAGGCGACGGGGAACGACGAGGGCGGCCGCCGACGGGTGCCGTCTGGGCGACGTGGGTGGCGCGAGCAGCTCGGTGCAAGCACGACGAGCGTCAGCCATGGACACGACGGAAGATCAGGCGCGAACAACGGAAGAAAGATTCCGGCGCACCCCTACCTGGCACGCCAAATGTCGGATTTCGGGTTCCGGCAGACCCTTGAGGTTCGAACACTGGAGTGCGCGCGGAAATTCTCCCCTACCGATCTACGTCCGATCTCCTTGCGTGATCTAGGCTGGAAACAATGAACAACACAAGGGACGCGATATTTATACTGGTTCGGGCCACCATTGTGGTGTAATACCCTACTCCAGTGTGTGGTGTGGTGGATTGCCTCAGGGGCTGATGATGAATAGTACAAGGGTAGAACAACCTCGCGAGAGGTGTTCTTGAGCTGGTGCGATGAACTGCTTGGGAGAGTTCAGCCGCCTCTCTTTTCTCTCTCTGCTTAGGCTCTATTAGATTTCTAGCTGCCTCTATCGGATTTTCAGATGCCTCTACTCTATGGTGGCTAGCTCTATTTATAGAGGCCCTGGGCCTCTCCCCAAAAAATGAGCGGGAAGGGCGCCAACAATTGGCCATTTTGAAGGGGAACATCTAGTACAAGTTATCCTGACCAAAGGTGGTCTTCATCTGCCAAAAGCACCGGTGGTGACGCCGTCTTGGGCTCCACAGTGACCTCCGTCCTGCCGTCCAGCTGGTCTTGGTCTAGTTGCACCAGAATGGTAACCTTTACCTGATGCCTTGGCCTGTGCTGGCTCCCTTTGCACCGAAAGGGAAACAAGGACACTGCGCTGGCCGGCGCCCGCCTGGCCTTGATTCGTCATGGCTTGCGTCACGGGCTCCTCGCGAGGTACCCCCACCTTGATCTCTCCGCCTCCTCGCGAGCCTGCCTGACGAGGCTGCCTCTGAAGAAGCTTCCTGTCGTCCGCCCCGCGAGGCTTGGCCCCCTTGCGAGGGTCTTGATCTTGAGCTGATGAAGATGGGTCGCGCTGGGCCCCCACTTGAGCCACGCCGCAGGCCGCGGGCAGGCAAGTCTGGGGACCCCCGTTCCCAGAACGCCGACATAATTAACTCTGGGTCGACAGAGAATTCATAATCCTTATCATCAATAAAGATAGGTGAAGTAGCAAACGTAGGATCACATTTCATTCTAGCATTTAGCGATTTTTCTTTATACTTGCATAATAATTTATGTAGATCATGTCTATCCTTACAAGCAAGAATATCTCTTGTTGCCTCCTCACCCATAACATAACCTTCTGGTACCTTTGGCAATTCATACCTAGGAGGGCTAGTTCTAGTAGGTGTTTCCAGATTTTCAGTTTCAAGCTCATCATCAGTTTCAACAATATCATGTTGTCTTACTCTAGAAATTTGTTCATCAAGAAATTCACCTAGTGGCACATTATCATCAAGCAAGGTACTAGCATCATCTTAAGCATCATTCATAGCAGAAGTAGCATCATCAATAACTTGCGACATATCAGGATTGATAGCATGTGGTGGTGTTGCAAGTTTACTTATAACAGAAGGTGAATTCAAAGCAGAGCTAGATGGCAGTTCCTTACCTCCCCTCGTCTTAGAGGTAAAAATCTTGGTCTTAGCATCCTTCCGATTCTTCATAGTGATAATTTGATAATAATCCCAAGTGACTCAACAAATATAGCTATGCTCCCCGGCAACGGCGCCAGAAAAAGGTCTTGATAACCCACAAGTATAGGGGCTTGCAACAGTTTTCGAGGGTAGAGTATTCAACGCAAATTTATAGATTTGACACAAGGGGAGCCAAAGAATATTTGCAAGTATTAGCACCTGAGTTGTCAATTCAACCACACCTGGAGATTAATTATCTGCAGCAAAGTGATAAGTAGCAAAGTAGTATGATAGTTTTGATAATAGTAGCAGTAGCAATGGTAACGATAACAGTAATAGCAGCAATTTTGTAGCAAGTGCAATAGTAATGATAGCAATGTTAACTTAGCAAGAATAGTATAAGAGAAATTCATAGGAATTGGGTCGATAACTTGTTGGATGATATTCATCATGTGACAGTCATAACTTAGGGTGATACACACTAGCTCCAGTTCATAAATATAATGTAGGCATGTATTCCGTAAATAGTCATACGTGCTTATGGAAAGAACTTGCATGACATCTTTTGTCCTACCCTCCCGTGGCAGCGGGGTCCTATTGGAAACTAAGGGATATTAGGGCCTCCTTTTAATAGAGAACCGGAACAAAGCATTAACACACGGTGAATACATGAACTCCTCAAACTACGGTCATCACCGGGAGTGGTCCCGACTATTGTCACTCCGGGGTTGCCGGATCATAACATGTAGTAGGTGACTATAACTTGCAAGATCGGATCTAGAACATAGATATAATGGTGATAACATAAACGGTTCAGATCTAAAATCATGGCACTCGGGCCCAAAGTGACAAGCATTAAGCATGGCAAAGTCATAGCAACATCAATCTCAGAACATAGTGGATACTAGGGATCAAGCCCTAACAAAACTAACTAGATTACATGATGAATCTCATCCAACTCCTCACCGACCAGCAAGCCTACGAAGGAATTACTCACTCTCGGTGGGGAGCATCATGGAATTGTCAATGGAGAAGGGTTGGTGATGACGAAGATCGAAGACCCCCCTCTCCGGAGCCCCAAACGGACTCCAGATCTGGACTCCCGATGAAGAACAGGAGGTGATGGCGGCTCCGTATAATGGAACGTGATAATTCTTCCTCTGTGATTTTTTCTGGAAAAATGTGATTTTATAGCGTCGGTTTCAAGGTCTACGGGGCCACCAGGTGGGGACAACCCACCTGGGCGCGCTTGGAGGGGGCGCCCTGATGGGTTGTGCCCACCCAGGTGCCCCCCTCCGGTGGTTCTTGGCTCCAGAAATTCTCTTTTATTGTATAAAAAAATCGTCGCAAAGTTTCGTTCTGTTCCAATAACTTTTATTTCCTCACAAAAACAACACCATGGTAGTTCTATTGAAAACAGCGTCAGTCTGGGGTTAGTTTCATTCAAATCATACAAATTAGAGTCCAAAACAAGAGGAAAAGCGTTAGGAAAAGTAGATATATACGTTGGATACATATCACTGTCTCTCCTCCCCTCCAACCTATATATATATGTGGGGATCACCGCTAGAACACACATCATCAATTGTTAGCCGTGTGCGGCGCCCCTCCATAGTTTACACCCCCGGTCATATTCTCGCGGTTCTTGGGCGAAGCCCTGCGCGGATCACTTCACCATCACTGTCACCATGCCGTCGTGTTGACGGAACTCATGTACTTCCTCGACACCTTTCTAGATCAAGAAGGCGAGGGACGTCATCGCGTTGAACGTGTGCAGAACTCGGAGGTGTCGTACATTCGGTGCTTGATCGGTTGGAACTAGAAGAAGTTCGACTACATCAATCACATTGTCAAACGCTTCCGCTTTCGGTCTACGAGGGTACGTAGACACACTCTATCCCTCTCATTGCTATGTATCTCCTAGATAGATCTTGCATGAGCGTAGGAATTTTTTTGAATGCATGCTACATTTCCCAACAGTGGCATCCGAGCCAGGTCTATGTGTAGATGATATGCACGTGTAGAACCCAAAGAGTTGTGGGCCGTGATCGTTATGGTGCTTACCACCAATGTCTTATTTTGATTCGGCGATATTGTTGGATGAAGCGGCCCGGAGCAACCTTACATGACCACGTTATGAGACCGGTTCCACCGACAGACATGCAACTAGTTTTGCATAAAGGTGGCTGGCGGGTGTCTGTTTCTCCTACTTTAGTTGAATTGAATTTGACTGCGGTCGGTCCTTTTTGAAGGTTAAAACAACAAGCTTGATAAATCGTCGTTGTGGTTTTGATGCGTAGGTAAGAACGGTTCTTGCTAGAAGCCCGTAGCAGCCATGTAAAACTTGCAACAACAAAGTAGAGGACGTCTAACTTGTTTTTGCAGGGCATGTTGTGTTGTGATATGGTCAAGACATGATGTGATATACATTGTTGTATGAGATGATCATGTTTTGTAAAAGTTATCGGCAACCGACAGGAGCCTTATGGTTGTCTCTTTATTGTATGAAATGCAAACGCCATGTAACTGATTTACTTTATCACTATGTGTTAGCGATAGTTGTAGAAGCAATAGCTGGCGAGACGACCACGACAGAGCGATGGAGATCAAGGTGTCGAGCCGGTGACGATCATGACGATGCTTTGGAGATGGAGATCAAAAGCACAAGATGATGATGGCTATATCATGTCACATATTTTGATTGCATGTGATGTTTATCTTTTATGCATCTTCTTTTGCTTAGTACAACAGTAGCATTATAAGATGATCCCTTCACTAAATTTCAAGGTATAAGTGTTCTCCCTGTGTATGCATTGTTGCGACAGTTTGTCGTGTTGATACACTACATGATGATCGGGTGTGATAGACTCTACGTTCACATACAACAGGTGCAAGACAGTTTTGCACATGCGGAATACTCAGGTTAAACTTGACGAGCCTAACATGTACCGACATGGCCTCAGAACACTGGAGACCGAAAGGTCGAACGTGAATCATATAGTAGATATGATCAACATAGAGATGTTCGCCATTGATGACTACTCCATCTCACGTAATGATCGTACATGGTTTAGTTCATTTGGATCACGTATCATTTAGATAACTTGAGGGATGTCTATCTAAGTGGGAGTTGTTAAATAATTTGATTGATTGAACTTAATTTATCATGAACTTAGTCTTGATAGTAGTTGCAAATTATGTTGTAGATCAATACCTCGCAATGTAGCTCCCCGTTTGTTTTTTGATATGTTCCTAGAGAAAGAAGTTGAAAGGTGATAGTAGCAATGATATAGACTGGGTTTGGGATGTGAGGATTATCCTCATTGCTGCATAGAAGAATTATGACCTTGATGCACCGCTAGGTGGTAGACCTATTGCAGTAGCAGATGTAGACGTTATGAATGTTTTGCAAAGCTCGATATGATGACTACTTGATAGTTTTGTGTGCCATGCTTTACGGCTTAGAACCGGTACATCAAAAACGTATTGAGCGCCATGGAGCATATGAGATGTTCCAAGAGCTGAAATCGGTATTTCAGACTCATGCCCCTATCGAGAGGTATGAGACCTCTGACAAGTACTTTGCCAACAAGATGGACGAGAATAGCTCAACTAGTGAGCATGTGCTCAAAATGTCTGGGTACTACAATCACTTGAATCAAGTGGGAGTTAATCTTCTAGATAAGATAGTGATTGACAGAGTTCTCTTGTCACTATCACCAGGCTACTAGAACTTTGTGATGAACTGTAATATGCAAGGGATGACGAAAATGATTCCCGAGCTCTTCGCGATGCTGAAATCAGCGTAGGTAGAAATCAAGAAAAAAACATCAAGTGTTGATGATTAAGAAGACCACTAGTTTCAAGAAAAAGGGTAAGGGAAAGAGGGGGAACTTCAAGAAGAATGGCAAGCAAGTTGCCACTCCCCGAAGAAGCCCAAAGCTGGACCCAAGCCTGCAACTGAGTGCTTCTACTGCAAAGGGACTGGTCACTGGAAGCGGAACTACCCCAAGTACTTGGCCGAAAAGAAGGATGGCAAAGTGAACAAAGGTATATTTTATATACATGTTATTGATGTGTACTTTACTAGTGTTCATAGTAACCCCAGGGTATTTGATACCGGTTCAGTTGCTAAGATTAGTAACTCGAACAGGAGTTGCAAAATGAACATAGACTAGTTAAGGGCGAGGTGACGAGGTGTGTTGGAAGTGATTCCAAGGTTGATAAGATCACCATTGCACACTCCCTCTACCTTCGGGATTAGTGTTGGACCTAAATAAATGTTTTTGGTGTTTGTGTTGAGCATGAATATGATTGGATCATGTTTATTGCAATATGGTTATCCATTTAAGTCAGAGAATAATTGTAGTTCTATTTACATGAATAAAACCTTCTATGGTATTACACCCAATGTGAATGGTTTATTGACTCTTGATCACAATCATACACATATTATTAATATTGATGCCAAAAGATGCAAAGTTAATAATGATAGTGCTCATACTTGTGGCACTGCCGTTTAGGTCATATTGGTGTAAAGCGCATGAAGAAACTCCATGTAGATGGCATTTTGGAATCACTTGATTATGAATCATTTGATACTTGTGAACCATGCCTCGTGGGCAAGATGACTAAAACTCTATTCTCTAGAACAATGGAGCGAGCTAATAACTTATTGGAAATAATACATACCGATGTATGCGGTCCAATGAGTGTTGAGGCTCGCGGCGGGTATTGTTATTTTCTAACCTTCACAGATGATTTAAGCAGATATGGGTATCTCTACTTAATGATACACAAGTCTGAAACATTTGAAAAGTTCAAAGAATTTCAGAGTGAAGTGGAGAATCATCATAACAAGAAAATAAAGTTTCTACGAACTGATCATGGGGGCGAATATTTGAGTTACGAGTTTGGCCTTCATTTAAAACAATGTGGAATGGTTTCACAACTCACACCACCTGGAACACCACAGCTAATGGTGTGTCCGAACGTCGTAACCGTACTTTATTAGATATGGTGCGATCTATGATGTCTCTTACTGATTTACCACTATCGTTTTGGGATTATGCATTAGAGATAGATGCATTCACGTTAAATAGGGCATCGTCTAAATCTGTTGATACGACACCGTATGAACTGTGGTTTGGCAAGAAATCTAAGCTGTCGTTTCTTAAAGTTTGGGGTTGCGACACTTATGTCAAAAGGCTTCAGCCTGATAAGCTCAAACCCAAATCAGAGAAGTGCGTCTTCCTAGGATACCCTAAGGAAATAATTGGGTACACCTTCTACCACAGATCCGAAGGCAAGATCCTTGTTGCCAAGAATGGATCCTTTCTAGAGAAGGAGTTTCTCTCGAAAGAAGTGAGTGGGAGAAAAGTAGAACTTGATGAGGTAATTGTATTTTCTCTCGAATTGGAAAGTAGTACATTAGAGAAATTCGCTCTCGTGAAGCCTACACCAATTAGAGAGGAAGCTAATGACGTTGATCATGAAACTTCGGATCAAGTTACTACTGGACCTCGTAGATTGAACAAAGCACGTTCCGCACCAGAGTGCTACGGTAATACTGTCCTGGAAGTCATGTTATTAGACCATGGCGTACCTACAAACTATGAAGAAGCTATGGTGAGCCCAGATTCCGACAGATGGCTTGAGTCCATGAAATCTGAGATACGATCCATGTATGAGAACAAAGTGTGGACTTTTGTGGACTTGTCGAATGATCGGCAAGCCACTGAGAATAAATGGATCTTCAAGAGGAAGACGAACACTAATGGTAGTGTTACTATCTACAAAGCTCGACTTGTCGCAAAAGGTTTTCGACAAGTTCAAGTTGTTGACTACGATGAGATTTTCTCACTCGTAGCGATGCTTAAGTCTGTCTGAATCATGTTAGCTATTGCCACATTTTATGAAATCTGGCAAATGGATGTCAAAAATACAATCCTTAATGGATTTCTTAAAGAAGAGTTGTATATGATGAAACCAGAAAGGTTTTGTCGATCCTAAAGGTGCTAATAAAGTGTGCAAACTCCAACGATCCATCTATGGACTGGTGCAAGCATCTCGGAGTTGGAATAGATGCTTTGATAAGGTGATCAAAGCATATGGTTTTATACATACTTATGGTGAAGCCTATATTTACAAGAAAGTGAGTGGGAGCTCTGTAGCATTTCTGATATTATATGTGGATGACATATTGTTGATTGGAAATGATGTAGAATTTCTGGATAGCATAAAACGATATTTGAATAAGATTTTTTAATGAAAGACCTCGGTGAAGCTGCTTACATATTGGGCATCAAGATCTATAGAGATAGATCAAGACGCTTGATAAGGCTTTCAATGAGTACATACCTTGAAAAGATTTTGAAGGAGTTCAAAATGGATCAATCAAAGAAGGAGTTCTTGCATTTATTGTAAGGTGTGAAGTTGAGTAAAGACTCAAAACCCTACCACGACAGAAGATAAAGAGAGAATGGAAGTCATTCCCTATGCCTCAACCATAGATTCTATAAAGTATGCCATGCTGTGTACCAAACATGTTGTGTACCTTGCCATGAGTTTGGCAAGGGGGTACAATAGTGATCCATGAATAGATCACTGGACATCGGTCAAAATTATCCTTAGTTACCTTAAAGCGGACTAAGGAAATGTTTCTCGGTTATGGAGGTGATAAAGAGTTCGTCGTAAAGAGTTACGTCAATGCATGCTTTGACACTGATCTAGATGACTCTAAGTCTCAATCTAGATACATATTGAATGTAGGAGCAATTAGCTAGAGTAGCTCCATGCAGAGCATTACAGACATAGAAATTTGCAAAATACATACGGATATGAATATGGCAGACTCGTTGACTAAACTTATCTCACAAGCAAAACATGATCACACCTTAGTACTCTTTGGGTGCTAATCACATGGCGATGTGAACTAGATTATTGACTCTAGTAAACCCTTTGGGTGTTGTTCACATGGCGATGTGAACTATGGGTGTTATTCACATAAAAATGTGAACTATTGGTGTTAAATCACATGGCGATGTGAACTAGATTATGGACTCTAGTGCAACTGGGAGACTGAAGGGAATATGCCCTAGAGGCAATAATAAAGTTGTTATTCTATATTTCCTTATATCATAATAAATGTTTATTATTCATGCTAGAATTGTATTAACCGGAAACTTGATACATGTGTGGATACATAGACAAAACACCGTGTCCCTAGTAAGCCTCTACTAAACTAGCTCGTTAATCAAAGATGGTTAAGTTTCCTAACCATAGACATGTGTTGTCATTGGATGAACGAGATCACATCGTTAGAAGAATGATATGATGGACAAGACCCATCCGTTAGCTTAGCATATTGATCGTTCAGTTTTATTGATATTTCTTTCTTCATGTCAAATACATATTCCTTCGACTACGAGATTATGCAACTCATGGATACTGGAGGAATACCTTCTGTGCTATCAAACGTCACAACGTAACTGGGTGATTATAAAGATGCTCTACAGGTATCTCCGAAGGTGTTTGTTGGGTTGGCATAGATAGAGATTAGGATTTGTCACTCCGAGTATCGGAGAGGTATCTCTAGGCCCTCTCGGTAATACACATCATAAGAAGCCTTGTAAGCAAAGTGACTAATGAGTTAGTTGCGGGATGATGTATTACTGAATGAGTAAAGAGACTTGCCGGTAACGATATTGAACTAGGTATGAAGATACCGACGATCGAATCTTGGGCAAGTAACATACCGATGACAAAGGGAATAACGTATGTTGTCATTCCAGTTCGACCGATAAAAATCTTCCTAGAATATGTAGGAGCCAATATGAGCATCCAGGTTCCACTATTGGTTATTGACCAGAGAGGTGTCTCGGTCACGTCTACATCGTTCTCGAACCCGTAGGGTCCACACGCTTAACGTTCGATGACGATTTAGTATTATATGAGTTATGTGATTTGGTGACCGAATGTTGTTCAGAGTCCCGGATGAGATCACGGACATGACGAGGAGTCCCGAAATGGTCGGGAGGTAAAGATTGATATATAGGATGATAGTATTCGGACATTGGAAGTGTTCCAGATAGTATCGTGTATTTATCGGAGTATCGGGGGGGGGGGAGGGGGGTTACCGGAACCCCCAGGGGAAAGATATGGGTCATATGGGCCATAGGAGGGGAGCACACCAGCCCACAAGGGTTGGCGCCACCCAAGGAAGGAGGCCGAGAGAGAGAAAGGAAAGAGGGGATTCGGGCCCCCTTTCCTTCTCTCCTTCCTCTTCTCTTTTCCCCCTCCGACAAAAAAGGAAGGGGGAGGCCGAATTGGGGAGGACCCCAAGTAGGATTCCTCCTACTTGAGGCACCCCATGGCTGCCTCTCCTCCCCTCCAACCTATATATATATGTGGGGGGGCACCACTAGAACACACAACATCAATTGTTAGCCGTGTGCGGTGCCCCCCTCCACAGTTTACACCCCCGGTCAAATTCTTGCGGTGCTTAGGCGAAGCCCTGCGCGGATCACTTCACCATCACCGTCACCACGCCGTCGTGTTGACGGAACTCATCTACTTCCTCGATACCTTACTGAATCAAGAAGGCGAGGGACGTCATCACGTTGAACGTGTGTCGAACTTGGAGGTACCATACGTTCGGTGCTTGATCGGTCGAAACTAGAAGAAGTTCGACTACATCAACCGCGTTATCAAACGATTCCGCTTTTGGTCTACAAGGGTACATAGACACACTCTCTCCGCCTCGTTGCTATGTATCTCCTAGATAGATCTTGCGTGAGTGTAGGATTTTTTTTGAAATTGCATGCTACGTTTCCCAACAAGGAAGGCCCTAAAAAGAGAGCTTGATGAGATCAAGAAGAGGAAGGCTGAAGAAGCCTTACACAGAACCCCCCGCACTTCAAGTGTGCCTTCGTCCACGGCTCCGTCCTCTGAAAACTCGGAGGTAGGGTCTGGAACAGCAAGCATACAAACTCAGGTCTAGAACCCACCCCGTTCTATCACAAAAGGGCATCTAAAAGAGCCGAGATACAAATTAGGGTTAGAAATTCCAGCTGTCGGTGGGAAACGACACCTATGGGATCACAAGAATCCCTACTGCGGTTACGGGGCGCGGGGTTGAGAGAAGAACGGCTCTAGCAGAGAGCACGCGGTTTGTTTATCCAGGTTCGGGCCGCGAGGATGCGTAAAAACCTAGTCCTGCTTTGGTGGATGTATTCTGAGTTCTTGAGCTAGTTACGGAGTGTAACGAGCTCCAAAAATCCGAATCCTTCTCCCGGTCGCCTTAGGCCTCCTTTTATAGGAAAAATGGGCTACCACAGTGGCACACAAGAGGTGGAAAGGTCTACAGTGGCACGAGGTTATCCCTCGTATTACAGGACAAGGTGCATTTAATGCATCACTTAGGTGTCATCTTGCTTTATCAGGGACGGGGGCGAGGCTCGTCCCGTCCGTCGCCGCTCCTCCAAGCTTCAACACGCGCCCTGGCCAGCGATGCATGCGGTGCCATGTAGGCAGGCAGGCAGCTGAGGTGTCGCGGTGGTGGAGCCTCCACGAAGGGCTGCATGTTGCCACGCAGGTGTCTGCCCAGCTGGTTGGGTCGGGAGCTGCATGCGAACGGCGGCGGAGACTTGGCTGGTGCAGGCCTAAAGATGGCCCTGCTAACGCCCTTGGCGAGGGCCTTTCCGGGTGGCCTGGCAAGGGTCTTGCCGTGAGGCCCGGCAAGGGTCTTGCCGTGGCGCGCTGTCGTCCCCGGGAAGGATCTTGACGGGGGTCTGGTGGCCTTCCTCGGCAAGGATCTTGTCGAGAGTCATCGTCTTCTAATCCTCATCTGATCTTGAATATGTCTTCACAAAGATCTGCATGCCACCATAGAGGTGCCTTTCCGAGCCCTGGCCCCACGCTAATGATGGTGCTGGGGGCCGTGGGCTCAAGGGTGGCTCGCTCCGTTGGCACGGGGCGAGCTGCCCCGGCAAGGGTCTTGCCGGGGCTTCCCCTGGCAAGGGTCTCCTGCCGGGGGAACTTGCTTCGTCCCTTTGCTCTTTGTGGCCTTGGCCTTGGCGTTGCTCTGGCCATCTTGGGCTTCGGTCTTACCTTGGCTCACCTCTCTCGCTCTGCTTGGTGTGGTCGCGGGCGCGGCTCTGACTGCGCGTGCACAGGTAAAGGGGTGAAAAAATGCGCCCCTAGTTTTGTATACCGACAGGAGCCCCCGGGCCTGGGCCACACATAAGCGCAACACGTTGTTAGGTCAGGCCCAAAACGGTGCGCTGGCAGGTGGGGCGGTTTTTGTCGGGTAAGATTTTTCGCGCGCTGTGCTTCCCACGATCCGCGCGCGGCGCTGCCTGGAGTGGCGTGCGTGACGTGGGCGGCATGCGTGGGGCGGTTTTCACACGCATGCGTCACATCGCAGTAAATGAGCGGCGCGACCCGTGGCTTCCCCATAAAAAGGGATAACCGTGGGCGCACTGTTCCCTTTTACCCTTCACGCAACCCTAGTCTCGGAGACCTCCGCCTGTCTCCCTCCCCTTCTCCAAGCTTCGTCTCCGCTCCCCGCCGTTGTGCTTCTGCCGCCCTCCGCTCCTCCCTCCTCCTTCAGCTACCATGGCGCCAAAATCCACCAAGGGCAAGGGGGTGGCCAAGGATGTCGGGGCTGTGGAGCCGCCGAGAGCGCGCTGTTGGGGAAATGGATGCAATCTGCCTTCTTCTTCCCCTCGACGGTCGACGTGCTCGAGCTTCGGGACACCTTCAAGCCCCTGTGGGGAGTGAAGATGTGGGGGGGGGGGGAGGATTCGGGGCTCCGGCCACGTGCGTCATCCCCGCCGCCTGCGCCGAGCCTGCCCCAAATCGGTACCCCTTTTTTGTTGATTACTTTTCTTGCGGGCTCTGCCCTCCCTTCTCCGATTTCTTCAGCGACGTCATGCACACCTTTGGCTTCCGCATCTTGGATTTTACTTCGAATGCGGTGGCATGCATGGCCCTTTTCGCGCATCTCTGCAAGGGCTTCACCGAGGTGCACCCCAACACGGTGCTCTTCCGCCACTATTTCTTCCCTCGGATCTAGACGGGGGGTGCCATCTCTGGTTGCATCACCTGGATCCCAAGATCCAAGGAGGCGTACCCGGACGACGCCATGAAGGAGAGGTGGGAGGAGTGGCGGGGCCGGTGGTGCTGGATTGAAGAGAAGGACACGCCGGCGTTCTGCAAAGTTGGTCGGGCGCCGCCGGTTTGCGGTAGCGATTGGAGCGATGTCGACACCGACAACGGAAAGCTCACGGCCGCCACCACCAGGATTCTCCGGCTTACACAGGTCGGGCTTACCCTTGAGACGATCGGGGCGGACTTCATCCGTCGCCGGATAGCTCCTCTGCATAACAAGGGGAGGCCGGCCTGGCTCTTCACGAACCCCGCCGACATCATGCGGCTCCGCCCCGGCCTCGATCACAACTTCACAGTGATGGCGCACGCCCATTTCTGCCAGTGGATCTTCCAGATCGACGTGGCCCGCGACGGCGAGGTTGAGTGGACCGGCAAGGTCGCGAGGGCCGCCGCGAAGGCCGGCAAGGCCCTCAAGGGGCCTCTGTTCAAGCTGCCGACAGGGGTGGTCCCGTTGTGCAATAAATCGCGTCGGTCGGAGATCATTGCCATGATGCCGAACTGCAACACGCACGGCCCCGTCCCGAGCTGGAAGGTGCCGGAGGATGCTGAAGTGCAGCAGTTCTTCGACACCCTGCACGAGGTGCATGTCAATGCCGATGCCGAGCGGCTCCTTGTCCAGGACACCTCCCAGGCGGAGCTGGACTACATCGCCACCAGGGCGAGGGAGGCGCAGCTTGCCAGGGAGGCCGGCAACACCGGTGGTGTGGAGGACAAGGTCGCGATGGCCGCGGAGGCGGAGGAGCTCACTCAGTGAGCGGGGGCCACCGGGGGAGCCGGCAGCGCCGACACCGGGGCTCCTCTGGTTGAGGATGTGACCGACGAATCGCCGGAGGAGGAGGCCAAGACCGCAGACCCGACGCCACCTATGGGGAGGGGGCGAGTCTTGCGGCGGGCCAGATCCAGCGAGCCGGTCCGGCCCGGTAGGGCTGCGCAGCCGCAACTAACCTTGGAGGGGTCCCGGCCCCACACGAGGGCCGCGGTGGCGAAGAAGTCGGCGAAGGTCGCGCTGAAGAAGAAGACAGCCGCCCCTTCTTCATCCAAGCATGCCCAGACGCCTCCTCCTTCCCCTTCTCCGGCGGGTGTTGACACGGAGGTCACCTTCGATTATGGATCCCTTAGCCCGAGGAGGAATAGGAAGACGACAGAGGAGGAGGCGGACGACGAGTAAGCATCTGGTTCCTTTTTCGTTATCTCTGCCTCCTCACTCTGTGTTGCTTATCTTGACTTGTCTTCGTCTTTGCAGGGACGCGGAGACGCTGGCCCAGAGAGCAAAAAGGGCCAAGTTCTCGGCGGGTGGCCAGCCCCCGGCTGGTACTTCGAGGGCGTCCTTGGTGGTATTGAGCAGCCCGGACAGCAGCCCCCGGCAAAGCCCCCAACATAAGTTCATCGTTCTTCTCTCTTCGACATGTACCAGGGGCGCGACACTTTGGTGCTGATTTTGCCAGGTGTGCAGGAGGGGAGCGGCAGCAGGAGGAGCCACAAGGGGCTACTCCCAACACGCCGTCCCCATCGACCACGCCGCCCCGAGGGACGTTGTGATAGCCTGGCTTATTAGGGATGATAGACTACTCATATCAATAAGGAATTCCTTCTTTTCCGGGAGCCCATTCGGACAGAACTCCAAAGTTAAGCGTGCTCAGCTTGGAGTAGTGTCAGGATGGGTGACCGACCGGGAAGTTGCTCCCGGGTGCGCACGAGTGAGGACAAAGTGCGCAGAAAAGACTAGTATTGATCTGTGGGGCCAGTCTAGATCCCGCCAGGAGTAACGACCACCGGCGGGTGTGTCCGGGGCGTTTCAAGTTGGTATCAGAGCCGACCCTCGCGGTTACACGGATGGTTGCGGACAGGTGCGTGGTCATGTTGTTCATGACGTTTGTGACCCGTCGTGGCACCCGGCATGGCACATGTACCGGACTGGAAGCACAGACGTTTGTGCCAAGAGGGAACGTTCCTGTGGCCCGACGAGGACGTCGATTCCTCTGAGTGGGGGTGTATGTGATAGCCTGGCTTATTAGGGATGATAGACTACTCATATCAATAAGGAATTCCTTCTTTTCCGGGAGCCCATTCGGACAGAACTCCAAAGTTAAGCGTGCTCAGCTTGGAGTAGTGTCAGGATGGGTGACCGACCGGGAAGTTGCTCCCGGGTGCGCACGAGTGAGGACAAAGTGCGCAGAAAAGACTAGTATTGATCTGTGGGGCCAGTCTAGATCCTGCCAGGAGTAACGACCACCGGCGGGTGTGTCCGGGGCGTTTCAGACGTCCCCGGCAAGGGCGCCAAGCACCGAGCCCACACACATGGAGGAGGGGGAAGAGAACTTGGGCGCCGGTGGCTTTGCCTCGACACCAAATGTTGGGGGGGAGGGGACTTCCGTTTCTCAGCCGGGTGCCGGCACCGGTAAGTCGTTCGTCGTTCGTCCCTGCTTCTTCTTCTTCTCGGTTCTTGGTCTTGGCTTTGCCTCACCCCTGTCTTCGGCGCCCAGATTCCTTCATGATGGACCCAGAGGACGTGGACGCCTTCATCGAGGGCGTCGCTAAGGCCGCCGAGGTGGACGCCAAGAAGGTCGCCGCCGAGGAGGCCACCATGGACGCTGCCGAGGAGGCCGCCAAGGGGCCTACCGGGGAGGCCGACAAGGCTGCCGCCGAGGAGGTCGCCAAGGACGCTGCCGAGGAGGCCACCGAGGGGCCTATCGGGGGGGCCGACAAGGCTGCCGCTGAGGAGGCCGGCAAGGGGCTTGCCAGGGAGACGGAGGAGGAGGCTGGTGACCGGCCTTCCTCCTCTACTGCTTCCGGCTCCGGCAAGTACCTGAGGGTGGGCTACAACTTGTTTGTCCACCTCCCAGGCGCGTCGAGAACTAGGACGCCTGTTAAAGGAGAGGTGCTTGACGACGAGGTGCTTGCAGCCGCTGGGCTCGAAGTCGTTGACGGGCCAATCATTGGCGGCGATGGTTCGCAGGAAGAGCGGCTCCTCCATGCCATGGGCGCCAGCTTCCGGAAGCTCCAGGCGCTCCACCGCGCCCGCCTGGACAAGGTTAAGTCCAGGACGGCGGTGGTGGAGAAGGCGGAGGCAGACCTCCAGGAGCGCGTCTCCGAAGCGCGGGATTGGTTCCGCGAGGCCCACAAGGAGCTCAAGGCGGCCCGGGATGAGCAGGCCAGGCGCGATGTGGAGCTTACCATGAAGATTGCCGACATCGAGAAAGCTCAGGAGGCGGTGAAGAACTCGGCCGAGGCTGTTCAAACCCAGCGCGAGGCCACGCTGAACTCCCAGGAGGAGGACCTTGCTGCACGCGAGGAGAAGCTTGCCACCACGCTTCACGGCAAGGATGCAGAGGTGGAGAAGCTTGTCTTGTAGCAGACCAGTGAGCTGGAGCAGAGACACAAGGAGGCACTCAATGCCCAGGTCTAGGTTCACGCCGACAAGGTGGAGGTGTTGGAGGTAGAGCGCGACAAAGACCTCAAGCTGAAGCTGGAGGGTCTCGAGAAGGTGCTGTCGGAGGCTACCACCCGAGAGGGGACCCCGGCCAAGGAGCTGGAGGCCGAGAAGCTGTTGCGGGATAACGAGGGCCTCAACTTTGCGGATCACGTGGAGGGCGAGAACCGTTGGCTCGATCGCTTCGCCACCGTCGCCAACCAGGCCGCCGCGCAGATGGCCATCATGGGGATGCTGGGCGTGAGGTATGTCCCGGAGCGGAGCGTGAGCGCCAATTGCAGCCTGACCATGTTCTTTGAGAAGGTCGTCGGCGCTTTGGAGCGGCTCCACGCCAACCGGGCGGCCGTACTGGCTGACGAGTCCCGGAGGTTTTGCCAGGGTGCCATGACCAAGGTTCTCACCAAGGTGGTGCACTGGTACCCCAACCTCGACTTCGACACCGCGCTGGAGAGCTTGCCGGAGGGGACCGACCTTGCACCGCTTAGGGAGCGCATTGAGCCCATCATCAGCTGAGTCGGCGGAATTCTGAGGGTGGAGGGCCAGCGCCGGGATTAGGCACCCCGTTTTCTTATCGCCGTTGCAGGTTCACAACCAACACAATTGCTATCTCTAGTTAGAACCGCAGCAACAGTTTAATGTAACATAACTCTGCAACACTTTTTAGTATCATGCATGTTATTCTCCTGTTCGATTTTTCCTTGTATATCAACCCTACGTAACCGGGTAGGCTTGCCGATGCGTAAACCTAGGGCAGTGTCGTGGGGACGGATCCCCATTGGCCTGCCGGGTGCGCTTGCTGCCGGGAAAACCACCTTACCGCCCTGAGCGTGGCCGCCCGAACTGTCGAGTTTGACTCGAGTCAGAGTCAGGAGCGTTGCCAGGTGCGGAAGGCTACCCCGCCACTCTCGACGCGGCACCTTTGAGCTATTGAGCGGACTCGAAACAGAACAAAGGCGTTGCCAATCGCGGGGGCCCCTTTGCGTGCAGGTTTCCCATACATAGGCCAGATCTCCGAGGACGATAACCTCATATAAAAAGGAAAGAAAGTAGTCAGGGTTCAGTGTGACTTAGCTTCTGCTTGTAGTCGCGCTGGCGTCGATCTTTCGACCCCCTCTCCTGCTTCTCTTAGAGCCATCACAATGAAGAAAAGCTCACTTAACTGCTAAAACCGATTCTCACAATTGCGCGCAGCCCCTACCTGGCGCGCCAAAGATGTCGGTGGGAAACGACACCTATGGGATCACAAGAATCCCTACTGCGGTTGCGGGGCGCGGGGTTGAGAGAAGAGCGTGTCTAGCAGAGAGCACGCGGTTCGTTTATCCAGGTTCGGGCCGCGAGGATGCGTAAAACCCTAGTCCTGCTTTGGTGGATGTATTCTGAGTTCTTGAGCTAGTTACGGAGTGTAACGAGCTCCAAAAAGCCGAATCCTTCTCCTGGTCGCCTCGGGCCTCCTTTTATAGGAAAAAGGGGCTGCCACAGTGGCACACAGGAGGTGGAAAGGTCTACAGTGGCACGAGGTTATCCCTCGTATTACAGGACAAGGTGCATTTAATGCATCGCTTAGGTGTCCTCTTGCTTTATCGGGGACGGGGGCGAGGCCTGATACGTCTATTTTGCATCATGCTTTTATATCGATATTTATTGCATCATGGGTTGTTATTACACGTTATGTCACAATACTTATGGCTATTCTCTCTTATTTTACAAGGTTTACATAAGGAGGGAGAATGCCGGCAGCTGGAATTCTGGGCTGGAAAAGGAGCAAATATTAGAGACCTATTCTCCGCAACTCCAAAAGTCCTGAAACTCCACGGAAGTGATTTTCAGAATATAAAAAAAATATCCAGCGGAAGAAGTTCACCAGAGGGGGGGCCCACCTGTCCACGAGGGTGGGGGCGCGCCCTACCCCCCTAGGCGCGCCCCTACCTCGTGGGCCCCCTATTCGCCCTCCAATGCCCATCTTCTGCTATATGAGGTCTTTCGTCGAGGAAAAATTGAGAAGCAACCTTTCAGAACGAGACTTCGCCGCCACGAGGCGGAACCTTGGCGGAACCAATCTAGGGCTCCGGTAGAGCTGTTCTGCCGGGGACACTTCCCTCCGAGAGGAGGAAATCATCGCCATCGTCATCACCAATGCTCCTCTCATCGGGAGAGGGCAATCTCCATCAACATCTTCACCAGCACCATCTCATCTCAAAACCGTAGTTCATCTCTTGTATCCTTTCTTGTCTCCAAGTCCGGGATTGGTACTAGTAGGTTGCTAGTAGTGTTGATTACTCCTTGTAGTTGATGCTAGTTGGTTTATTTGGTGGAAGATCATATGTTCAGATCCTTTATGCACATTATTACCCCTCTGATTACGAACATGAATATGCTTTGTGAGTAGTTAAGTTTGTTCCTGAGGACATGGGAGAAGTCTTGCTATTAGTAGTCATGTGAATTTAGTATTCGTTCAATATTTTGGTGAGATGTATGTTGTCTAGCCTCTAGTGGTGTTATGTGAATGTCGACTACATAACACTTCACCATTATTTGGGCCTAGAGGAAGGCATTGGGAAGTAATAAGTAGATGATGGGTTGCTAGAGTGACAGAAGCTTAAACCCTAGTTTATGCGTTGCTTCGTAAGGGCTGATTTGGATCCATATGTTTCATGCTATGGTTAGGTCTACCTTAATACTTTTGTTGTAGTTGCGGATGCTTGCAATAGAGGTTAATCATAAGTGGGATGCTTGTTCAAGTAAGAACAACACCCAAGCACCGGTCCACCCACATATCAAATTATCAAAGTACCGAACGCAAATCATATGAACGTGATGAAAACTGGCTTGACGATATTCCTATGTGTCCTCGGGAGCGCTTTTCCTTATATAAGAGTTTGTCCAGGATTGTCCTTTGCTACAAAAAGGATTGGGCCACCTTGCTGCACTTTATTTACTTTTGTTACTTGTAGCTCGTTACAAACTATCCTATCACAAAACTATCTGCACCACTTATTTCAGTACTTGCAGAGAATACCTTGCTGAAAACCGCTTATCATTTCCTTATGCTCCTCGTTGGGTTCGACACTCTTACTTATCGAAAGGACTACGATAGATCCCTATACTTGTGGGTCATAAAGACTATTTTCTGGCGCCGTTGCCGGGGAGTGAAGCGCCTTTGGTAGGTGGAATTTGGTAAGGAAAAATTTATATAGTGTGCTGAAATTTACTGTCACTTGTTACTATGGAAAGTAATACACTGAGGGGCTTGTTCGGGGTATCTTCACCCCGACCAGTAGAGCAAAGAGTTGCTCCTCAACCTACTGAACCTACTGATAATGAAACTATTCCCTTTGAAGTTCCTTCGGGTATGATGGAAAAACTGCTAGCTAATGCTTTTACAGGAGATGGAACAAAGCATCCTGATGAACATCTACTCATGTGGATGAAATTTGTGGATTATTTAAGCTTGCAGGTATACCCGATGATGTTGTTAAGAAGAAGGTCTTCCCTTTATCTTTGAAGGGAGATGCATCGACATGGTATAGGCTATGTGATGATACGGGATCATGGAACTATAAACGAATGAAGCTCGAATTTCATCAAAGTATTATCCTATGCATCTTGTTCATCGTGATCGCAATTATATATATAATTTTTGGCCTCGCGAAGGAGAAAGCATCGCTCAAGCTTGGGGGAGTCTTAAATCAATGTTATATTCATGCCCCAATCATGAGCTCCCCAGAGAAATAACTCTTCAAAGTTTTTATGCTCGGCTTTCTCATAATAATCAAACCATGCTCGATACTTCTTGTGCTGGTTCATTTATGATGAAGACTATTGAATTCAAATGGAATTTATTGGATAGAATTAAATGCAACTCTGAAGATTGGGATCTCCACGAAGGTAAGGAGTCAGGTATGACACCTAAGTTTGATTGTGTTAAATCTTTTATGGATACTGATATTTTCCGTAAATTTAGCACCAAATATGGACTTGACTTTGAGATAGTAGCTTCTTTCTATGAATCTTTTGCTACTTATGTTGATCTCCCTAAGGAGAAGTGGTTTAAATATCATCCTCCTATAGAAGTAAAAGTAGCTGCACCTATTAAAGTTGAAGAAAAGACTGTCACTTATAATGATCCTATTGTTCCTGCTTCTTATATTGAGAAACCACCTTTCCCTATTAGAATAAAGGATCATGCTAAAGCTTCAACTGTGGTTTGTAAAAGTAATATTAGAACTTATACACCTCCTGAGAAAGTTAAAGTTGAACCTAATATTGCTATTGTTAAAGATCTCTTGTCTGATAATATAGATGGGCATGTTATTCAATTCAACAGTGAAACTGCTAGAATTGCTAAACCCTGTGCTAAAGATAAACATAGACCTGTGGTAGGCGTTCCTGTTATTTTTGTTAAATAGGAGATCATTGCTATCATGGCTTATGTGATATGGGTGATAGTGCTAGTGTTATACCTCATACTTTATACGAAGAAATTAAGCATGAAATTGCACCTGCTGAGATAGAAGATATTGATGTTACAATTAAACTTGCCAATAGAGATACTATTTCAGCACTAGGGATTGTTAGAGATGTTGAAGTCTTGTGTGGGAAAACTAAATAACCTGCTGATTTCCTTGTTCTTGGTTCCCCACAAGATAGCTTTTGTCCCATTATATTTGGTAGACCCTTCTTGAACATTGTTAATGCTAAGATAGATTGTGAAAAGAATGTTGTTACTATTGGCTTGGATGGTATGATTCATGAGTTTAATTTCTCTAAATTTAGTAGACAACACCGTGAAGAAGAATTACCTAGTAAGGATGATATTATTGGCCTTGCTTCTATTGCCGTACCTCCTAGTGATCCTTTAGAACAATATTTGCTAGACCATGAAAATGACATGTTTATGAATGAAAGAAGGGAAATAGATGAAGTATTCTTTAAACATGAACCTATTCTGAAACACAATTTGCCCGTTGAAATCTTAGGAGATCCTCCTCCACCTAAGGGTGATCCCGCGTTTGAGCTTAAACCGTTGCCTGATAATCTTAAATATGCTTATCTTGCATGAAGAATAAAGATTATTGAAAACTCTGAAGAAGCATCGTGTTGCTATTGGATACACTCTTGATGATATTAAGGGCATTAGTCCCACTCTATGTCAACATAAAATAAATTTGGAAGAAGATGCCAAACCAGTTCGTGATCCTCAAAGACGTCTGAATCCTAAAATGAAAGAAGTGGTAAGAAAAGAATACTAAAGCTTCTGGAGGCAGGTATAATTTATCCCGTTGCTGATAGTCAGTGGGTGAGTCATGTCCATTGTGTTCCTAAGAAGGGAGGTATTACTGTTGTTCCTAATGATAAAGATGAATTGATCCTGCAAAGAATTATTACAGGTTATAGGATGGTAATTGATTTCCGTAAATTAAATAAGGCTACTAAGAAAGATCATTACCCCTTACCTTTTATTGATCAAATGCTAGAAACATTATGCAAACATACACACTACTGCTTTCTAGATGGTTATTACAGTTTCTCACAAATACCTGTGTCGGCTAAAGATCAATCAAAGACCACTTTTACTTGCCCTTTTGGTACTTTTGCTTATAGGCGTATGCCTTTTGGTTTATGTAATGCACCTGCTACCTTTCAAAGATGCATGATGGCTATATTCTCTAACTTTTGTGAAAAGATTTGTGAGGTTTTCATGGACGACTTTTCCGTCTATAGATCTTATTTTGATGATTGCTTGAACAATATTGATCGAGTTTTGTAGAGATGTGAAGAAACTAATCTTGTCTCGAATTGGGAAAAGTGCCACTTTATGCTTAATGAAGGTATTGTCTTGGGGCATAAAGTTTCTGAAAGAGGTATTGAAGTTGATAAAGCCAAGGTTGATGCTATTGAAAATATGCCATGTCCCAAGGACATCAAAGGTATAAGAAGTTTCCTTGGTCACGCCGGATTTTATAGGAGGTTCATTAAGGACTTCTCAAAAATTTCCCGGCCTCTGACTAATTTATTACAAAAAGATATACCATTTGTCTTTGATGATGATTGTGTAGAAGCATTTGAAATACTTAAGAAAGCATTGATCTCTGCACCTATTGTTCAGCCACCTGATTGGAATCTACCCTTTGAAATTATGTGTGATGCTAGTGATTATGCTGTAGGTGCTGTTCTAGGGCAAATAGTTGATAAGAAATTAAATGTTATCCGTTATGCTAGTAAGACTCTAGACAATGCTCAAAGAAATTATGCTACTACTGAAAAAGAACTCTTAGGAGTTGTATTTGCTTGTGATAAGTTCAGACCTTATATTGTTGATTCTAAAGTAACTATTCACACTGATCATGCTGCTATTAAATACCTGATGGAAAAGAAAGATGCTAAACCTAGACTTATTAGATGGGTTCTGTTGGGGATATAACTATTTGAGTAAGCCGGTCCGGAGGGGCCGGGTTACGCAAAGAGTACTCATCGTGAAGGAAGCCCAAGACCTAGCATGAGAATGGCGGTTCATAGTGTTTAAAGCCCACGGGCGACTTAAGGCCCATAGTGACAAACCGCCATAATGGCATGACTTGTAACATAAGGTAGAGGTAACTAGTCACCGAGCCGCACACTGTTTATGAGCCGGCCGGGACTCTGTAGGCCGCAGGGCGTCAACCCGTGTATATAAGGGCACGACCTGCCAGCGGCTTAGGGAGGAAAACAACTCATCGAGAGCCAGGCATAGCGTATCTCGCTCCCTGATCATCGAAACATCAAGCAATACCAACCCAACTAGACGTAGGCCTTCCTTCACCGCAAGGGGCTGAACTAGTATAAACCTCTCGTGTCCTTTGTCCCAATTAACCCCTTTAAGCTTCCTAGTTGCGATGGCTCCACGACTAAGTCCTTCCAAGAGGACATCTGCCGTGACAATTCCACGACAGTTGGCGCCCACCGTGGGGCCAGCGCACGGTGGATTTGAGTTCTTGAAGGGCAGCTTCGAAGGGATCAAGGGATATGCAGTGGGCCGGATGACCAAGAGTCGTCACGGCAAGATCTACATCGACGACGAAGGCTGGGGCCCCGACGCCGGCTCAATTGAGTACGAGTACCGGGTCCCCTTTGGCGGAATTCACGTCTTCATCGGCCGGATTGGTGAGCCGGGCCCTGAGCCGGACAACTGCACCGACCTTGTCGAGACGGCTCAGCGTGCGAGACCCGCCCGAGCTCAACCCGTCGTGAAGCGTGCCTTTGTGGGTTGCATCCACGGAGGTGAACGTTCTGAAGGATCTGAAGAAACTGGTGAGCCGGCTGTCCTCTTTGATGGTGATTCGTCCGCCGGTTCAACAGATTCGCTGTATCAAGTCCAAGTTGGTATACTTGGGGGCTGTTCCGATGGCAGCACTATTCCGGACCCCTCTGAGTCGCCAAATTGGGCAGGAGTCTTCATGGTTGGTACTCAACCCGGCCAAAATTCTACGGCCTCAGCAGCAATAACGTCCGGGTTAGGAGCAGCCGGGGCAGGAGGCCCTATGCGCTCACCGGCTCAGGTGTTGATGGATCTTATGGATAGGCTTACGGCCTTGTTGACTGTTACGGTCATCCCTGCGAATCAAGATGAGCATAACGCAGAGGTGGCACGGGTTCGTGAAGAGATCGCTCAGGCCAAGGAAACCTTATCAGCCGAAGATACTAGATTGGCCACAGAGCGGGCGGCTTTGGACGCACGGGCGCAACAGCTTCAGGCAGAGGCTTTTCAGCTCACGTTGAGCCTGAACGCGTCTAATGAGGTGATGAGGAGGAGACATCAGAAGACTCAGTCCCATTTACCTCAGATTTACGATCCCCGGAATCTCTTTGCTACACCCGGAGCCGTCCCAAGTAACCCGCCAGGTTCAGATCAATTTATGACATCCGGAGCAGGAGGCCCGGTTCAGCCTCGGGTGATGGCGCCTCGTCACGGCAATATGGCACCGCCCCGTTACATACCAATACCACCGGGGCACTTCGCCAACCCCATGGAGAACTTAATTGCAGCATCAACACGTTTGGCGGCTCTTCCAGTAGATGGTGATGACCCGACAGCGGTGGAAGCCCGGAGGATCAGGGAACTTGTCCAAACAGCGCTGGCTCGGCAAGAGACCTATTCCTACAGCCGGGATACGGTTCACTCAACTCCTCCGCCCTGGTTAGCTCCGCCTCGTCAAAACCGGAGCCCGAGTTACAGCAGACACATGGAGTCGGAGGCCCTATCAAGCAACGCTCAGCGACGGAACCAGCCCGGTGGATATAACCCGGTGCAGGATCGTATACGTCAGGAGGACGAACGGGCGGCTCAGCTAGCAGATCAGCAGGACTTACCGGCTTATCCGATGACTTCTGTGGAGGCGGGAGTTGCTACTAGAACCAGAGGGGTTCCTTGTCTGGTACCGGCTCTACGTAATGTACGTCTGCCCAAGGATTTCAAGGGACCTCGAAAGGTGCCGAATTATAGGGCCGACTTATAGCCCGGGGCGTGGATTGAAAGTTACGAGATGGCCATGGAGCTGCTGGAGGTTAGTGATGAAGCGATGGATAAATACTTCACCATGATGTTGGATGGAACGGCCCGTTCTTGGCTAAAGGGTTTGCCACCCAATTCCATTAGTTCATGGGCAGAGCTAAAGGCCCGCTTCATTCAGAACTTCAAAGATACTTACAAGCAGTCTATGTCGATTGTGGACTTGACAAATTGTAAGCAGGAGGAAGGTGAATCTACGACTCATTGGGTGCGCCGGGTCAAAGATATAATACACTCGTCTGACAAGATGGATGCCGGCTCAGCAGTTCTCATGCTGGAGAAGAATTGCCGCTTTGAGCCTCTGAGATAGAAACTGGGGCGCCTTAAGCGTGATTGCAACGATATGGGGACGCTGATGGCAGCTTTAGTCAAGTATGCCCATTCTAATAGTACCAAGGATCCCGCGTCTGATGAGGAAAAGACAGGGAAGGGAAAGAAGAATGGCAATGGAAAGGGTCAGCAGCATAACCCGGCGAACCAGGGAGGCAACAAGCGTAAGGCGGACGGTAACCCAGAGTTTGTGGCCAATGCACAGGGTAACAATCAGAAGCGAAAAGAAAAGCCACCACCTCGGTTTGGCGGGTCAGGTCCGTCTCTTGAGCAACTACTCAATGAGCCCTGTCCGAAACACGGCACCCGGGAATGGCCAGAAACTCATTTATGGAAGGATTGCACAATCATGAAGGCTTTCAAGAATTCTAATACGTTTGATGGCAATCAAGGCCCGGGCGGCGGCTCAGGAGCTGGCGGCTTTCATGGCCCGGGCGGTGGTTCAGGTTTCCAAGGACACCCGGGCGGTTATAACCAACAGCAGTCTGGTCAAGGAGGTCAGCAGTAGCAGCAGTCGGGTTATCAGAGCAATCCAAAACAGCTCAACAGTGGGCAGTATCACGTGTTTACCACAGGTTTGTGTAAACGTGATCAGAAAGTTCATAAAGAGGGTTGTGAATTCTGTTGAGCCGGCAGTCCCTCGTTATTTGAGGTGGTTGGAACAGCCCATTGTCTGGAGTAGGGAGGATCACCCTCCCCGGGTTGATAATCCGGGTCAACTAGCCCTGGTGGTGGCACCGCAAGTTGGTGGTTATAAATTCACTAAGGTTCTCATGGATGGAGGTAGCAGCATCAATATCCTCTATTACGAGACCTTTCGGCGCATGGGCTTAACTGACAAGAATTTAAAAACTTCCAACACCGTTTTCCATGGAGTGGTGCCTGGTAAGTCGGCGTATCATATGGGTAAGATTGAGCTGGAGGTGGCTTTTGGAGACGAGCATGATTCTAGGGCTGAAAAGTTAACCTTTGAGGTGGTCAAAATCAAAAGTCCGTATCACGCTTTGTTCGGGCGGCCGGTTATGCCAAGTTCATGGCGCGGCCGTGTTATGTTTATTTACAGCTCAAGATGCCGGGTTACAAGGGCACCATCACTGTGCATGCAAGCCGAAAGGTGGCCCTGGAGTGCGAAGAAGGCGATGCGGCTTACGCTGAGTCTGTCTGTGCAGCAGAGGAGCTCAAATTCTATCAAGATAACATTGACCCGCCAGATAGGACCTCCCTCAAGAAGCCAACGACGGAACATGACCCGGCCATTAAGTTTAAATCGGCTGCAGAGACTAAGCTTGTTGATTTTACTCCAGACGATTCGTCTAAGCAATTCAGCATCAGTGCCAATTTGGATCCTAAATAGGAAAGCGCGCTCATCGAGTTCATCCGTGAGAACCGGGACATCTTTGCAAGGAAACCTTCTGACATGCCGGGTGTACCGAGAGGACTCGCTGAGCACACTCTTAATATTGATCCGAAGTATAAGCCGGTCAGACAGTTTCTGCGGCGATTCAATGAGGAACGACGAAAGGCCATAGGAGAGGAGGTCACCCGGCTCTTGGCAGCTGGGTTCATTGTTGAAGTATTTCACCCAGAGTGGTTGGCTAACCCGGTGCTCGTGCTCAAGAAAAACGGCACCTGGCGGATGTGTGTGGATTACACGGACTTAAATAAGGCTTGTCCGGCTGATCCTTCGCTCTCCCTCGTATTGATCAAATCATTGATGCTACGGCGGGTTGCGCGCGTTTGAGTTTTTTGGATGCATACTCTGGTTATCATCAGATCAAGATGGTGGTTAAGGACCAGGAGAAGACAACTTTCATCACTCCATTTGGAGCCTTCTGTTATGTGTCTATGCCTTTTGGGCTCAAGAGTGCCCAGGCGACTTATCAACGGTGTGTACAGAATTGTCTCCACAATCAGATTGGGCACAATATACATGCTTATGTGGATGAAATAGTGGTGAAGTCTAGAGAGACGGAAACCCTGATATCTGATCTCAGAGAAACCTTTGATAACCTCTGGTTTACAAGATGATGCTTAACCCGGAGAAGTGTGTATTCGGTGTACCTGCAGGCAAGCTTTTGGGATTCTTGGTCTCAAACAGGGGCATCGAAGCCAATCCGGAGAAGATCAAAGCAATCACCTCCTTGGCTAAACCGGCGTGCGTCAACGATGTTCAGCGACTAGCGGGTCGTGTTGCTGCTTTAAGCCGGTTCATAAGCCGGTTAGGTGAGAAGGCCCTACCGCTGTACCAACTGATGAAGAAGGCAGACACCTTTGTCTGGAGTAATGCTGCTAATGCTGCTTTTGAGGATTTGAAGAGGAAGTTATCTGAGCCGCCGGTTCTTGCAGCTCCCATTGACAAGGAGCCTTTGCTATTATATGTAGCTGCTAATTCACAAGCTGTCAGCGTTGCAATTGTGGTGGAGCGCAAGGAGGCTGGTAAGGAGCATCCGGTTCAATGGCTGGTTTATTATGTCAGTGAGGTGCTCATTGAGTCAAAGCAAAGGTACCCTCATTGGCAGAAGCTGGTTTACGGGGTGTTCATGGCAAGCCGGAAGCTGAAACAGTACTTCCAAGGTCACCCTATCACTGTGGTAAGTTCTTCCCCTTTGGGAGACATCATCCAGAACAGAGAAGCCACAGGACGAATCGCCAAGTGGGCCATTGAGCTCGGGCCTCATGGTTTGAAGTATGTGCCACGTACTGCCATTAAGTCTCAAGCCTTGGTGGATTTTATCAATGACTGGACAGAACTACAGGCATCTGAGGAAAAGCCCGACAACACATATTGGACTATTCACTTTGATGGGTCCAGGCAGCTAGAAGGCTCGGGGGCTGGAGTCGTGTTAACTTCCCCTCGAGGTGACAAATTTTGTTATGTGCTCCGGCTTATGTTTCCTTGTACTAACAACACAGCCGAGTACGAGGCTCTACTCCATGGTCTCCGGATGGCCAAAGAGATGAACTTAAGCCGGGTGAGATGTTTAGGAGACTCAGACCTTGTGGCTCAACAGTTGTCAGGCAAGTGGGATTCTAAAGATCCCCTTATGGCGGCTTACCGTCGTGAGGTTGATGCTGTGGCTGGACACTTCAAGGGTTATGTGGTGGAACACATTGATCAAAGGTAGAATGAGGCGGCTGATGCCTTAAGCCGGCTGGGATCTCAGCGTAAGCCGGTGCCGCCTAACACCTTTCTTGATGTTTTGCATAATCCTTCTGTTAAGTTACCTAAAGAGGAGGATCTGGCAATACCAGACCCGGAGGCACGACTGGTAACGGCTCTCCATGTTATCCCGGATTGGACAGTACCTTATTTGGCTTACATGACCCGGGGAGAGTTGCCTGAGGATGAGACCTTGGCAAGACAAATCGTCCGGCGGTCCAAGTCCATGACAATTGTCAACGACGAGTTACATCACTGCAGCATCACTGGAGCATTTCAACGTTGCGTGTCACCTACAGAGGGTCAGGAGATCCTTCATGAGATTCATGAAGGCGATTGTGGTCATCACGCCAGCTCAAAATCTCTGGTGGCCAAAGCTTTCTGTCATGGGTTTTATTGGCTGATGGCTCATGCTGATGCGGAAGATTTTGTCAGTAAATGTGATGGATGTCAGAAGTTCTCACGACGAGCCCATGTGTCGGCTCAAGAATTGAGGATGATTCCAATTACTTGGCCGTTTGCAGTCCGGGGGCTTGATATGGTCGGGCCTTTCAAAAGGTCTAAGGATAAAAAGACGCACCTCTTGGTAGCGGTTGACAAGTTTACAAAGTGGGTTGAGGCGGAGCCAGTCAGTAAGTGTGATGCAGCCATGGCGGTCCAGTTCATGAAAAAGGTGATTTTTCGCTTGGGTTTTCCACACAGCATCATAACTGATAATGGCACTAACCTTTCCAAAGGAGCTATGGAAGAGTTCTGTCAACGAGAGCATATCCGACTTGACGTTTTGGCTGTGGCTCATCCTCAATCTAATGGTCAAGCAGAACGAGCTAATCAAGAGATCTTGAAGGGTATCAACCCCCGGCTCTTAGTCCCCTTACAGCGGACGCCGGGTTGTTGGGTGGAAGAGTTACCTTCTTTACTTTGGAGCATCAATACCACACCTAACAGGTCCACGGGTTACACACCTTTCTTCATGGTATACGGAGCAGAGGCGGTTCTACCAAGTGACATCCGACATGATTCACCCCGTGTGGCGGCTTATGTTGAGACAGACAACGAAAAAGCTCGGCAAGATGCACTGGACCTGTTGGACGAGGAACGAGACTTGGCAATAGCCCGCTCGGCGATTTACCAGCAAGACCTGCGCCGCTACCACAGCCGTCGGGTTAGGTCCAGAACCTTTCAGGAAGGCGACTTAGTGCTCCGGCTCATCCAGGACCAATCTGACATGTACAAGCTATCCCCTCCTTGGGAAGGACCCTTTGTGGTCAGCAAAAATCTGAACAATGGGTCATACTACCTTATCGATGTTCGAGAGCACAAAGACTCACATAAGTCGGAGGAGGAGACCCGCCGGCCGTGGAATATCGCTCATCTTCGGCCTTATTATACTTGAGCCACCGGCTCTAATATATGTATATTTATCCTATGTATATATTACATAAAGCAATAAAGCAGGACCTCTGTCCTTTTTTCCATCCCAAAAAAAGGTTTTATGTGTTTCCTTTGTCAGGTGGTGGAAATAACCAAGAGGAAGCGGGTCACATCTGAATCCGGCTTTCCTTTGGTCCGGCTTATGATCATATCTGAATCTAGCCATGATCACTTGGGGGCTTCCTGTTCAAACATAGGTCGTATTCGAACCAAAGAGAACATAGCTGTCGATACCCACTTGATCGGCATACTGCCAAGCCCACTTGGGGGCTTCCTGATCATATTTGAATCATAGCTTAACCCCTCTGGGTCTGACGTGGATTGTATTCGAATCAACGTCATTAAACAACTCTTATGGTCACTTGGGGGCTTCCTGTTCAAACATAGGTCGTATTCGAACCAAAGAGAACATCGCTGTTGATACCCACTTGATCGGCGTCGCCACAACCACTGGGGGCTATATGATCGCATTCGAATCTTAGCTTAACCCCTTTGGAACGGTTCACTGATCGTATTCGAATCAGAAGCCTTTGAAATTTGTTTATTATTCATCATGCTTTAAAAGTATCACTATTTGGTTATATTAAGATCCTCTTCAAAATACCATAGTGTGAAATATTGGTTACTCCGGGTTACTAAATACCAGGTGGACCTTTATATATAGCAATCATCAGGAGTTAAATTTATTTTCAGAGGTAAACATAAGCATCACAGGCATATCATTATGATTACATCTGCTAAGTTCAATCATAAGTTGGTTTTCCTGTAACACTCCGGGTTATCAGAAGCTTATGTAACTCTCAATGCGATAAGTCGCCAAGGGATTTTGTTTATCTTCTGTGCAGGGCAATGCAAGACATTTCTGCAAGAATATAACAAGATTCACATAAACTATGAAGTGCATAACAATGGCGGCTTATGCAAGTCTTAAGGGCCATAAGCATGCACGAAGGCATGACAAACTCAAAGTGTTTTCGGCTATATTACAAGACTCCCCGAGTCTGAATGATGAGGCATTGTTTTTTATACAAGACATACGCAGGTGACGCCTTGCAATTTACTCTTGGGGTTGACCTGAAGCTTCCGGGTTATCCTTCTCCGCCTCTTCGCTAGTTGCCTTGTCCTGGAAGGATGATGATGCCCAGTTAATGCCACTCAAGGCTTCAAACTCAGCTTCATCATCTATTAAACCGGTTGGGTCTACTTCAGGGGCAAAGGTATGCTTACGAATTGGAGGGATCAGGCTGACATCATCGTAATGCGGTGTGGGGATTCTCAGATTCTCCTTATCATAACCCAGCTGATACTTGGAGAGGTCAGTGTCATTCCCAATTTGAGTGGCCACAGGGCGTATGTCCCTCACGCAGCTGGTGAAGTCTTTTTGATCAAACGCTGTGCCATCCTCCTTTAAACTTGGATACCCAAGAGCGATGTCGGCCGGGTCTAGCTCTGGTAACCAGGCCTTGGCCCGGCTCAAGGCGGCTATTGCTCCGGCTCCTGCTTGGGCCCGTCTCAACTCTTGAATCCGCTGGGGAAGCACAGCAAGCCGTCGTAACACATCTTGCAAGAGGTGGGGCACGTCATTTGATAAGGCCACAACAGCCAAAGCACGTTGTGACCCGGTGTATAATTGTTCCACCAGAGTATAGACGGCTTTTAGTTTGACTACCATGTCCTGCTGGAGGGTTTTACTTCTGGGGCCTGTGTTGTTAAACAAAGAGTAAGCCGGAAGTGATAATTAGCTTGGTCGTCAAAGGAAGGATAACAATATTTGAGGTTCATACAAAGAAACGTACCGAAGATTGCTGAGACCATTCGAGATATCTGACGCTTCAAGCCGGACAGCTCAGTGTTTACCTTTGCAAGGGATGTTTTGGCTGCCTCGGCCCGGGTCACCAGAGAGGCCTTCTGATTTCTTCTCCGACTCAAAGTTCTTCTTCAACTTCTCTTGTTCAGAGACGCTGAGTTCAAACTTGGAGTTGGCATTTTGAATTTCAAGTTCCTGGGCTGACAGGCGGTCTTTAAGGTCAGCAATCTCCGCCTCAAATTGACTTATGGTAGCCTGCGTTATCCCGGGTTACAGTTAGCATCATGATAAATAATTTCAAAGTCTCAAGCACTTTGCCAGCAAACATACTTGACACTTGGGGGCTAATGTGTACCGAAGCTTTCTACATTATTAAGCCGGTCCTGAATATTAAAGTCCCAAGCACTTTGCAAGTAAAGATACTTGGCACTTGGGGGCTAATGTGTATCGCAAGTTAAAGGTATTGTGTTACATCCGGTTTAAGTATATTTTCTTTAAGCCGGACAAGCAGTTCTCACAGTTTTTCTAAGTCTACAGCATATTTCCTAATAAGCAGTAGACTTGGGGGCTGGTACAGTAAGTATGATTGAAAGTAAGGAAGCATAAGTCGTACCTCAGATTTTTGTTGTATTTGCTTCACCATGTCAATTTCCAGGTCACGGATGCTAGGCACCTGGTTAATATAACCCGAGACAAGCTCTCCAATACTTAAATGAGTATAGTCAGTGATGGCTGACTTGGCTTTACGATGTTCCAATAACTCCTCCTTAGCAGAACATCTGGCAAGAACTGTGGGCCGGCCCGGCTCGACAAACTGTGTCTTGAGTATTTCCACTTCTGGATCAATCGTCTTGGCTGGGCTAGGTGCTTCCGGATTAACAGAACCAACCAAAATATCTTCAGCAGGCGGATCAGAGGTTGGTACTACAGTATCCTGAGCCGGTTCAAGTGGCGATTGATGTGTGGGAGAGCCGGGGGTAGCTGTGCTCAGTTCCTGTCCAGTTACCACAGGGTCTTCCGCCGGTTTATGTTTCTTCGTTTTCTTCCTGGGTTTAACTTGCATGCTAAGGACAAAGCAGAAGAATGAGTACAGAAACATGAGGAAGAACAAACATAAGGTAAATAAATTGATATTACCCAGGAGCAGTCTTAAAAGCCGGCATGTTTGACTGCATGGACTCGCCGGATGAAGGAGAGGTATCCTGATAATTGGAGTCACAGGAATTGAGAGTTTGACGGATTTGACCCGCCAAAGGTAAAAAAGGGTATAAGTCGGAGATAACATCAGGCCGACGCTTCCGGGTTGCATCAGGTAAGCCAGAGGAGAGCTCTGCATTCTTGCTGGTCCGGGTCTGCCTCCGGTTTTCAAATTGCTGTTGCTTCAAAAGAAAGTCAGGATCTTGGTAAGCCAAAGGGTGTGAAAATCTTACTTTCCGGGTTACTCTTTGAAATTTCTGGCGCGGCCGAGGCTTGGAGTCGGAGGAGATGATAGTTACCTCTTCCTCGACGGGTTGGCTGTTCCCCGTTTCTTCCTGACAAAGGAGAATAGTGTTAGTAAGGTAATGATAAAAGAGTAAGAGAAGTTGAAAGGTTACCCCTTCCTCGTTATCATCAGAATCATCGAGCTGGAACATCTCTCAAGCACTTGGTTTTCTCTTCTTTGAAGTAGAAGGTCTAGTGGTTCTTTTTTCGGCCCTCTTTGCTGCCCGGGCTTGTTTGGCCGCCTCATGGTCATACGAGACTTTCCAGAACTTGTCGTTTTCCTGTAAAGAGTTGTGAAAGGGTATGAGTAAGCCGGAGGTTAATATAATAAAAGATGATTATTGAGACTGATGACTTACTGCGGGGGCCGGGTTATTCTTGCAGAAGGGGAGTAAGCTGAAGGTATTTTTCACCACAGTCCCCTCTTTCAACAGTGACTGAATCATAGCCTCGACCGTGTCATCTAGTAAATCATCAGAACTGTGACGCAACGGGTCATCCTTTTCCCCCGAGTAAGTGCACATTAAGTCGGGTCGGCAGCTTAATGGAATCACCCGCTAGGTAATCCAGGTCCGGACCAAATCAATGCCGTCCAAACAATTTCCCAACAGAGCCTTAATCTTCTTTATGGTGGGGGCAAGTGGAATGCGTTCAGCCGGAGATAATTTGTCGGCCAATGGGTGATTGGACTCCAAGCGCAGGGCACGGAAGCCGGGTAGTGAATTTTCACCAGCCGGAGAGGTATCTTGGCAATAGAACCATGTCTGGTTCCACTCTTTCGGATGACTTGGCAGCTCTGCATAAGGAAATAGGTAGTCTCTTCGCCGTTGGATTGAGATGCCGCCGAGTTCCAGACTGGGCCCATTGGCTCGTTCATTTTGCCGGTTCAAATAAAACAGCTCTCTAAACAAAGTCAAATTTGGCTCTTCTCCAAGATACACCTCGCAAAACACTTGGAAGTTGCAGAGGTTCGACATGGAGTTGGGCCCGATGTCTTGAGGTCTGAGGTCAAAGAAATGTAGAACATCTCTGAAGAATTTTGACCCGGGTGGGCAAAGCCTCGGTTCATGTGATCTGTAAACACAATTACCTCCCCTTCCTTGGGTTGAGGTATCTCCTCTGATGGGTTAGGAGCACGATAGGACATAATTTCCTTTCGGGGCAGATGGCCGGATTTCACAAACCCAGCTAAAGAACTCTCCGTAACAGTGGATTTGACCCAGTTGCAAGTCACCGGAGGTTTGGCAGCTTTGGGTGCCATTGCGTAAACCGACGCCTACAACAAGATAAAGGAATTTTTCTGGTTTAATTATAACCCGGAAGGAAACGCTGTGGGTTTACTCAAAGATGGCGGCTTAAGAAGGGGCCTAATGACGTACAGGTAACTATGTGATAATGTTTAACGGCTTGCTGTAAATTAAGGATGATTAAGGTTTTCTTAAGTCGCCAGAAGCAAGCGGTGCTGACAACCGGTATTATCTTAAACCGGTTACATGAACTACTATGGCTGAAGCAGAGTCAACAGACGCATTTTTTGGCCAAGCATGGGACAAACAAGTTTCACAAGATGCAATTATTATTTTGGATCAAACGATGCTTTGGAAAAGAAAATTTTCTAGATCTAAAACAGTACAGAGAAGGTCAAATACTCGGGGAAGGCTTCCAAAACAAGGGGAGTGAGATCTGTTCTCATGCAAGATAAACGCAAACAATTACCGCAGCAGTTCTGCGTCATTTTTACGATCTAAGCAGGGCATTGGAGGAGGAAGATAGCGAGGGTTTGTGTCGGGTGGCGATGAACACCGACGAACTCGACAAAGCCTCAATGCAGATCTAAGAAAGAGAGGAGAGGAACTCACAGATGTAGACAAGCTGCGGAGATTCGCCGTCGATTTCTGGTCAGAGTCAGGTCGATGCAGCGGCCTGAGTCGGTGAAGACGAAAGGCTCGACGGCGGCGGCGGCGGAGCTCGAGAGGAAGCAAGAGGAAGAAGACGACTGAAAGAGGGAAGAATGGAAGACCTAGGTCGCTCTATTTATAAGGAAAGACTGACCGAGACGGCGCGAGAAACAAGGAGATTAAACATTGTTATCCAGCGGCCCCGACGCCTCGATTCTCGGGATGGTCAGTAAAGGCAGAGATCCGTTGAAGATGTGGCGGATTAGAATATGAATTTATTGAAGATGACATCACGGTGATTTAACCCGGATCCAGATGATGACATCACAGCGGGTTACAATTTTCACACAAGACAGAAGACTAAAGGCCAGTTCATAAGGTTTTAAAAGATTGGCATGAACCGGTTCAAATCAATCTGGGGCCTAATGTTGGGGATATAACTATTTGAGTAAGCCGGTCCGGAGGGGCCGAGTTACGCAAAGGGTACTCATCGTGAAGGAAGCCCAAGACCCAGCATGAGAATGGCGGTTCATAGGGTTTAAAGCCCACGGGCGACTTAAGGCCCATAGTGACAAACCGCCATAATGGCATGACTTGTAACATAAGGTAGAGGTAACTAGTCACCGATCCGGACACTATTTATGAGCCGGCCGGGACTCTATAGGCCGCAGGGCGTCAACCCGTGTATATAAGGGGACGACCCGCCAGCGGCTTAGGGAAGAAAACAACTCATCGAGAGCCAGGCATAGTGTATCTTGATCCCTGATCATCGAAACATCAAGCAATACCAACCCAACTAGACGTAGGCCTTCCTTCACCGCAAGGGGCTGAACTAGTATAAACCTCTCGTGTCCTTTGTCCCGATTAACCCCTTTAAGCTTCCTAGTTGCGATGGCTCCACGACTAAGTCCTTCCAAGAGGACATCTGCCGTGACAATTCCACGACAGGTTCTCTTGCTACAAGAATTTGATTTACATATTGTTGATAGAAAAGGAGCTGAGAACCCTGTTGCAGACAACTTGTCTAGGTTAGAAAATGTTCTTGATGACCCACTACCTGTTGATGATAGCTTTCCTAATGAGCAATTAAATGTCATAAGTACCTCTCGTAGTACTCCGTGGTATGCTAATTACATTGTTGCTAAATTTATACCACCTAGTTTCACATACCAACAAAAGAAAAAAGTTCTCCTATGATTTGAGGCATTACTTTTGGGATGACCCACATCTTTATAAAGAAGGAGTAGATGGTGTTATTAGACGTTGTGTACCTGAGCATGAACAGGAACAGATCCTATGCAAGTGTCATTCCGAAGCTTATGGAGGACACCACGCGGGAGATAGAACTGGACATAAGGTATTGCAATCCATTTTTTATTGGCCTACTCTCTTCAAGGATGCCCGTAAGTGTGTCTTGTCATGTGATGAATGTCAAAGAATTGGTAATATTAGTAGACGTCAAGAAATGCCTATGAATTATTAACTTGTTATTGAACCATTTGATGTTTGGGGCTTTGATTATATGGGACCTTTTCCTGCCTCTAATGGGTATACACATATTTTAGTTGCTGTTGATTACATTACTAAGTGGGTAGAAGCTATTACAACTAGTAGTGCTGATCATAACACTTCTATTAAAATGCTTAAGGAAGTTATTTTTCCGAGGTTTGGAGTCCCTAGATATTTGATGACTGATGGTGGTTCACATTTTATTCATGGTGCTTTCCGTAAAATGCTTGCTAAGTATGATGTTAATCATAGAATTGCATCACCTTATCACCCATAGTCTAGTGGTCAAGTAGAATTGAGTAATAGAGAGCTCAAATTAATTTTGCAAAAGACTGTCAATAGGTCTAGGAAGAATTGGTCCAAGAAACTTGATGATGCATTATGGGCTCATAGAACTGCATATAAAAATCCTATGGGTATGTCTCCATATAAAATGGTTTATGGAAAAGCATGTCACTTACCTCTCGAACTAGAACATAAGGCATATTGGGCTATTAAAGAGCTCAACTATGATTTCAAACTTTCCAGTGAAAAGAGGTTATTTGATATTAGCTCTCTTGATGAATGGAGAACCCAAGCTTATGAAAATGCCAAGTTATTTAAATAAAAAGTTAAAAGAAGGCATGACAAAAGAATACAAAAGCGTGAGTTTAACATAGTGATTATGTAATGCTATACAACTCTCGTTTAAGATTTTTTGCAGGAAAACTTCTCTCTAAATGGGAAGGTCCTTACGTTATTGAGGAGGTCTATCGTTCCGGTGCCATAAAAATCAACAACTTCGAAGACACAAATCCGAAGGTGGTAAACGGTCAAAGAATCAAACATAATATCTCAGGTAATCCCATAAATGTTGAAACCAATGTTATTGAAACCATAACCCCGGAGGAATACATAAGGGACACTTTCCAGAACGTTTTAGACTCCGAAAAGGAATAGGTATGTGGTACGGTAAGTAAACCGACTCCAAAACAGTTTTTAAGGCAATATTTCTCCGTTTTGGAATATTTAGAAAAATAGAAAAATAAGTGGCAGTCCAGGAAGGACACGAGGGCTCCACGAGGGTGGAGGGCGCGCCCCCCTACCTCGTGAGCACCTCATGTGCCTTCCGGACTCCGTTTTCTTGCACGATACATATTTTGGTCGGTAAAAGTTCATTATATATTCTCTCGTAGGTTTTGACTCCTGTATTACTCAATTATCCTCTGTTCTTGTTTCGAGCTGTTGCCGCTGCAGATTAGAGTAAGATGTCGTCTCAAGAGTCAGTTGGAGAGAGCCGGGTGTCTAATCCGGCATCAGAACCAAGGGCAAACAGCGACGCTGACCACTTTGGGCCAGCAACGGAGGAAGAGATGGAGGATGACTTGATGAGGGTAGATGCCATGGAGGATCAAGAAGTCACTTCTCGCTTCCAAGCTGGGTTCACGATGGGGGAACTACAGAGCTCAGCTATTCCCAACTCGGTTATCCCTTCCAATGTTAGATTTCTTTCTTATGAAAATATGAAGAGGAGTGTCACTTTTTCTCCCACGACTATGCAACACCCTTGGGTGCAAGGAGCTTTAGCCATCACAGGAAAGCTTCGTAAGGAAATAATGGACCTCAAGCAGCAAGTCAATAAGCTCAAGGAGGAGAACCGCATCCTGAGGGGAATCATCGCCAAGAATATTACACCAACAACAAAGAAGGAGACATAATCACATGGGTATGGGCAGTCCCCTTGGCAACTGCCAAGCTTGGGGGAGGTGCCCCAGTATCGTATCACAAACACATCTCCTATCTTTACCGTTTTTCTTAGTTCGATCCTATTAGTAGTATCTTGATCCAGTAGAATAAATTTTATGGCATGATCTAGTTTTGAGTTTTGCTTTATGATCTCTCTATGTAATCAAGTCCGTGAGCTATATAATAAAGATTAGTGTTGAGTCAATGGCTTGATTTTCTTGCTATGATCTTGAGTGGATAAAAGAAAAGAGAAAAAGAATAAAAAGAAACAAAAGTTCATATTGATCTTATTGAGAGTAATGACTTCACATAGAAAGATTTTGATGATTAAAAGTTGTCGGGAGTTGGCAAACATAGCTCTGGTCATCGTTGCAATTAATAGGAAGTAATAAGGAAAGAGAGGTTTCACACATAAATATATTATCATTGACATCCTTTATGATTGGGAGCACTCATTAAAATATGACATGCTAAAGAGTTGATGTTGGACAAGGAAGACAACATAATGGGTTATGTTTTCTTATATCTGAGATAAAGTATGTTGTCATGGATCATCCAATATGTTGAGCTTGCCTTTCCCCCTCATTCTAGCCAAATTCTCAGCACTAAGTAGAGATACTACTTGTGCTTCCAAAACCCTTAAACCAGTTTTGCCACGAGAGTCCACCATATCTACCTAAGGATTGAGTAAGATCCTTCAAGTAAGTTGTCATCGGTGCAAAGCAATAAAAATTGCTCTAAATATGTATGATTGATTGGTGTGGGAGAAATAAGCTTTGTACGATCTTGTGATGTGGAAGTAATAAAAGCGATGGACTGCATAATAACGGTTCATATCTCAAGGGGCAATATAAATTGACGTTCTCTCGCATTAAGAATTTATGCATCCAACCATAAAAGCGCATGGCAACCTCTGCTTCCCTCTGCGAAGGGCCTATCTGTTACTATTATCTTCTACCTTATGCAAGAGTCATGGTGATCTTCACCTTTCCTTTTTACATTTTATCCTTTGGCAAGCACAGTATGTTGGAAAGATCCTGATAGATATATCTAATCGGATGTAGGGGAACATGAGTTATTATTGTTGACATTACCCTTGAGGTAAAAGGTTGGGAGGCGAAACTATAAGCCCCTATCTTTCTCTGTGTCCGATAAAAACTCCGTAACCACAAGTATCGCGTGAGTGTTAGCAACTATGAAAGACTAAATGATAGTTGAGTATGTGGACTTGCTATTAAGCTCTGACATAGACTCTTTTTTATGTTATGATAAATTGCAATTGCTTCAATGACTGAGATTATAATTTGTTGGTTCTCAATAAAGTTTCTGATTCATACTTTTGCATTATGAATAGATCATCACTTGAGCATAAGAAATCATATGACAATATCCATATATGTTGTTGTTATGAGAATAATCATAATGCCCTCATGTCCGTATTTTATTTTTATCGACACCTCTACCTCTAAACATGGGGACATATTTATCGTTATCGGCTTTCGCTTGAGGACAAGCGAGGTCTAAGCTTGGGGGAGTTGATACGTCCATTTTGCATCATGCTTTATATCGATATTTATTGCATTATGGGCTGTTATTACACATTATGTCACAATACTTATGGCTATTCTCTCTTATTTTACAAGGTTTGCATAAGGAGGGAGAATGCCGGCAGCTGGAATTCTGGGCTGGAAAAGGAGCAAATATTAGAGACCTATTCTGCGCAACTCCAAAAGTCCTGAAACTCCATGGAAGTGATTTTAAGAATATATAAAAAATATTGAGCGGAATAAGTTCACCAGAGGGGGGCCCACCTGTCCATGAGGGTGGGGGCGCGCCCTACCCCCCTGGGCGCGCCCCCTACCTCGTGGGCCACTGTTGGCCCTCCGATGCCCATCTTCTGCTATATGAGGTCTTTCGTCGAGGAGAAATTGAGAAGCAACCTTTCGGGACGAGACTCCGCCGCCACGAGGCGGAACCTTGGCGGAACCAATCTAGGGCTCTGGCAGAGCTGTTCTGCAGGGGACACGTCCCTCCGAGAGGGGGAAATCATCGCCATCATCATCACCAATGCTCCTCTCATCGGGAGAGGGCGATCTCCATCAACATCTTCACTAGCACCATCTCATCTCAAAACCGTAGTTCATCTCTTGTATCCAATTCTTGTCTCCAAGTCCGGGATTGGTACTAGTAGGTTGCTAGTAGTGTTGATTACTCCTTGTAGTTGATGATAGTTGGTTTATTTGGTGGAAGATCATATGTTCAGATCCTTTATGCATATTATTACCCCTCTGATTATGAACATGAATATGCTTTGTGAGTAGTTAAGTTTGTTCCTGAGGAGATGGGAGAAGTCTTGCTATTAGTAGTCATGTGAATTTGGTATTTGTTCGATATTTTGATGAGATGTATGTTGTCTAGCCTCTAGTGGTGTTATGTGAACGTCGACTACATAACACTTCACCATTATTTGGGCCTAGAGGAAGGCATTGGGAAGTAATAAGTAGATGATGGATTGCTAGAGTGACAGAAGCTTAAACCCTAGTTTATGCGTTGCTTCGTAAGGGGCTGATTTGGATCCATATGTTTCATGCTATGGTTAGGTTTACCTTAATACTTTTGTTGTAGTTGCGGATGCTTGCAATAGAGGTTAATCATAAGTGGGATGCTTGTTCAAGTAAGAACATCACCCAGGCACCGGTCCACCCACATATCAAATTATCAAAGTACCGAACGTGAATCATATGAACATGATGAAAACTGGCTTGACGGTATTCCCACGTGTCCTTGGGAGCGCTTTTCCTTATATAAGAGTTTGTCCAGGCTTGTCCTTTTCTACAAAAAGGATTGGGCCACCTTGCTGCACTTTATTTACTTTTGTTACTTGTTACTCGTTACAAATTATCCTATCACAAAACTATTTGTACCACTTATTTCAGTACTTGTAGAGAATACCTTGCTGAAAACCGCTTATCATTTCCTTCTGCTCCTCGTTGGGTTCGACACTCTTACTTATCGAAAGGACCACGATAGATCTCCTATACTTGTGGGTCATCAAGGCCCGTCGCGTCTGTCGCCGCTCCTCCAAGCTTCGACACGCGCCCTAGCCAGCGATGCATGTGGTGCCATGTAGGCAGGCAGGCAGCTGAGGTGGCGCGGTGGTGGAGCCTCCACAAAGGGCTGCATGTTGCCACGCAGGTGCCTGCCCAGCTGGTTGGGTCAGGAGCTGCATGCGAATGGCGGCGGAGACTTGGCTGGTGCGGGCCTGACGGTGGCCCTGCTGGCGCCCTTGGCGAGAGCCTTGCCGGGTGGCCCCGCAAGGGTCTTGCCATGGCGCGCTGTCGTCCCCGACAAGGATCTTGCCGGGGGTCTGGTGGCCTTCCTCGGCAAGGATCTTGTCGAGAATCGTCGTCTTCTAATCCTCATATGATCTTGAATATGTCCACACAAAGATCTGCATGCCACCACAGAGGTGCCTTTCCGAGCCCTAGCCCCATGCTAATGATGGAGCTGGGGGCCGTGGGCTCAAGGGTGGCTCGCTCCATTGGGGCGGGGCGAGCTGCCCCGGCAAGGGTCTTGCCGAGGCTGCCCCCGGCAAGGGTCTCCTGCCGGGGGAACCTGCTTCGTCCCTTTGCTCTTTGTGGCCTTGGCCTTGGCGTTGCTCTGGCCATCTTGGGCTTCGGTCTTACCTTGGCTCACCTCCCTCGCTCTGCTTGGTGTGGTCGCGGGCGCGACTCTGACTGCCCGTGCACAGGTAAAGGGGTGCAAAAATGCACCCCTAGTTTTGTACACCGACACCAGCAAAGCACAAGAAACCAAAGAAAGGAATTGGCAATCCGTAAGCAACTGTGGGGGATTCTAACTTTGATGTTGGTGACAATTTTGTAATGTATATGGTGAAGGTTTATAAATGCGAGAATGAATGTTGGTGGACAACAAAAATTGAAGAAAATTCCATGTATGCAGTACTGAATATGCCATGTAGTTGCTACCAAAAAATGCCATGCAGCTTCTACTGAATATGCCATGTACGTACTTCTAAATATGCCATCGGGTAGCTTTCCATTTTCGGTCCACACATTTTTGGAGATAGTAAAAAATAGTTGCCACACTATGTGGGAGCTAATTGAATTGATCATGTGCGAATCACGAGAGAGAACAACTGATACATCCATTTTGCATCATGCTTTTATATCGATATTTATTGCATTATGGGCTGTTATTACACATTTCATCACAATACTTATGCCTATTATCTCTTATTTTACAAGGTTTACATAAGGAGGGAGAATGCCGGCAGCTGGAATTCTGGGCTGGAAAAGGAACAAATATTAGAGACCTATTATGCACAACTCCAAAAGTCCTGAAACTCCACGAAAGTTATTTTTGGAAACAATAAAAAATATTGAGCGGAAGAAATACCAAAGGGGACCCACACCCTGGGCACGAGGGTGGGGGTGCGCCCTACCCCATGGGCGCGCCCCCTGCCTCATGGGCCCCCTGGTGGCCCTCCGGTGGCCATCTTCTGCTATATGAAGTCTTTCGTCCGAAGAAAAATCATAAGCAAGCTTTCGGGACGAGACTCCGCCGCCACGAGGCAGAACCTTGGCGGAACCAATCTAGGGCTCCGGCGGAGCTGTTCTGCCGGGGACACTTCCCTCCGGGAGGGGGAAATCATCGTCATCCTCATCACCAACGCTCCTCTCACCGGAGGGGGCCAATCTCCATCAACATCTTCACCATCACCATCTCCTCTCATACCCTAGTTCATCTCTTGTATCCAATTCTTGTCTCATAGCCTGGGATTGGTATCTGTAGGTTGCTAGTAGTGTTGATTACTCCTTGTAGTTGATGCTAGTTGGTTTATTTGGTGGAAGATCATATGTTCAGATCCTATATGCATATTAATACTCCTCTGATTATGAACATGAATATGCTTTGTGAGTAGTTACGTTTGTTCCTGAGGACATGGGAGAAGTCTTGCTATTAGTAGTTCGATATTTTGATGAGATGTATGTTATCTTTCCTCTAGTGGTGTTATGTGAACGTCGACTACATGACACTTCACCATTATTTGGGCCTAGAGGAAGGCATTGGGAAGTAATAAGTAGATGATGGGTTGCTAGAGTGATAGAAGCTTAAACCCTAGTTTATGCATTGCTTCGTAAGGGGATGATTTGGATCCATATGTTTCATGCTATGGTTAGGTTTACCTTAATACTTCTTTTGTAGTTGCGGATGCTTGCAATAGGGGTTAATCATAAGTGGGATGCTTGTCCAATTAAGGACAACACCCAAGCATCGTTCCACCCACATATCAAATTATCAAAGTACCGAACGCGAATCATATGAACGTGGTGAAAACTAGCTTGACGATAATTCCCAGCGCTTCTCTCTATATAAGAGTTTGTCCAGGCTTGTCCTTTACTACAAAGAGGATTGGGCCACCTTGCTGCACTTTATTTACTTTTGTTACTTGTTGCTCGTTACAAATTATCTTATCACAAAACTATCTGTTACCTATAACTTCATTGCTTGCAGAGAATACCTTGCTGAAAATCGCTTATCATTTCCTTCTGCTCCTCGTTGGGTTCGACACTCTTACTTATCGAAAGGACTACGATATATCCCCTATACTTGTGGGTCATCAAGACTCTTTTCTGGCGCCACTACCGAGGAGTGAAGCGCCTTTGGTAGGTGGAATTTGGTAAGGAAAAATTTATATAGTGTGCTGAAATTTACTGTCACTTGTTACGATGGAAGGTAATCCTCTGAGGGGCTTGGGTATCTTCACCCCGGCCAGTAGAGCAAAGAATTGCTCCTCAACCTACTGAACCTACTAAAAATGAAAATGTCTACTTTGAAATTCCTTCGGGTATGATAGAAAAACTGCTAGCTAATCCTTTTGCAGGAGATGGAACATTACATCCTGATGAGCACCTAATATATGTGGATGAAGTTTGTGGATTATTTAAGCTTGCAGGTGTACTCGATGATGTTATCAAGAAGAAGGTATTCCCTTTATCTTTGAAGGGAGATGCATTGACATGGTATAGGCTATGTGATGATATGGGATCATGGAACTACACGCGATTGAAATTGGAATTCATCAGAAGTTTTATCTTATGCATCTTGTTCATCGTGATCGTAATTATATATATAATTTTTGGCCTCGCGAAGGAGAAAGCATCGCTCAAGCTTGGGGGAGGCTTAAGTCAATGTTATATTCATGCCCCAATCATGAGCTCTCAAGAGAAATAATTATTCAAAAAATTTATGCTCGGCTTTCTGACAACAACCGCACCATGCTTGATACTTCTTGTACTGGTTCTTTTATGATGAAGACTATTGAATTCAAATGGGATTTATTGGAAAGAATTAAACACAACTCTGAAGATTGGGACCTCAATGAAGGTAAGGAGTCAGGTATAACACCTAAGTTTGATTGTGTTAAGTCTTTTATGGATACCGATGTTTTCTGTAAATTTAGCACTAAATATGGACTTGACTCTTAGATAGTAGCTTCTTTGTGTGAATCTTTTGCTGCTCACATTGATCTCCCTAAGGAGAAGTGGTTTAAATATTATCCTCCCGTAGAAGTAAAAGTAGTTGCACCTATTAAAGTTGAAGAAAATACTATCACTTATAATGATCCTATTGTTCCTACTACTTATGTTGAGAAACCACCTTTCCCTGTTAGAATAAATGATCATGCTAAAGCTTCAACTGTGGTTCGTAAAAGCAATATTAAAACCTATACACCTCCTGAGCAAGTTAAAGTTGAACCTAATATTGCTATTGTTAAAGATCTCTTGGCTGATAATATTGATGGGCATGTTATTTATTTCTATGATGAAACTGCTAGAATTGCTAAACCTTGCGCTAAAGATAAACATAGACCTGTGGTAGGAATACCTGTTATTTCTGTTAAAATAGGAGATCATTGTTATCATGGCTTGTGTGATATGGATGCTAGTGCTAGTGCAATACCTATTGACTTATACAAAGAAATTATGCATGATATTGCACCTGCTGAGTTAGAAGATATTGATGTCACAATTAAACTTGCCAATAGAGATACTATTTCGCCGATTGGGATTGTTAGAGATGTTGAAGTCTTGTATGGGAAAACTAAATATCTTGCTGATTTTCTTGTTCTTGGTTCCCCACAAGATAGCTTTTGTCCCATTATATTTGGTAGACCCTTCTTGAACACTGTTAATGCTAAGATAGACTGCAAAAAGGATGTTGTTACTATTGGTCTAGGTGATATGTCTCATGAGTTTAACTTTTCTAAATTTTGTAGACAACACTGTGAAGAGGAATTGCCTAGTAAAGATGAAATTATTGGTCTCGCTTCTATTGCCGTGCCTCCTAGTGATCCTTTAGGACAATATTTGCTAGACCATGAAAATGATAAGTTTATGAATGAAAGAAGGGAAATAGATGAAGTATTCTTTAAACAGGGACCTATTCTGAAACACAACTTGCCTGTTGAAATCCTAGGGGATCCTCCTCCACCCAAGGGTGATCCCGTGTTTGAGCTTAAACCATTGCCTGATACTCTTAAAAAATATGCTTATCTTGATGAAAAGAAGATATATCCTGTTATTATTAGTGCTAACCTTTCAGAGAAGGAGGAGAAAAATTACTGAAAACTCTCAAGAAGCACCGAGCTGCTATTGGATATACTCTTGATGATCTTAAGGGCATTAGTCCCACTCTATGCCAACACAAAATAAATTTGGAGAAAGATGCCAAACCAGTTATTGATCACCAACGACGGCTGAATCCTATGATGAAAGAAGTGGTAAGAAAGGAAATACTAAAGCTCCTTGAGGCAGGTATAATTTATCCCGTTGCTGATAGTCAGTGGGCAAGTCATGTCCATTGTATCCCTAAGAAAGGAGGTATTACTGTCGTTCCTAATGATAAAGATGAATTGATTTCGCAAAGAATTATTACAGGTTATAGGATGGTAATTGATTTCCGCAAATTAAATAAAGCTACTAAAAAAGATCATTACCCCTTACCTTTTATTGATCAAATGCTAGAAAGATTATCCAAACATACACATTTTTTCTTTGTAGATGGTTATTCTGGTTTCTCTCAAATACCTGTGTCAGCTCATGATCAAGCTAAGACCACTTTACTTGCCCGTTCGATACTTTTGCTTATAGACGTATGCCTTTTGGTTTATGTAATGCACCTGCTACCTTTCAAAGATGCATGATGGCTATATTCTCTAAATTTTGTGAAAAGATTTGTGAGGTTTTCATGGACGATTTCTCCGTTTATGGATCCTCTTTTGATGATTGCTTGAGCAACCTTGGTCGAGTTTTGCAGAGATGTGAAGAAACTAATCTTGTCTTGAATTGGGAAAAGTGCCACTTTATGGTTAATGAAGGTATTGGGGCATAAAATTTCTGAAAGAGGTATTGAAGTTGATAAAGCCAAAGTTGATGCAATTGAAAAGATGCCATGTCCCAAGGACATCAAAGGTATAAGAAGTTTCCTTGGTCACCCCGGTTTTTATAGGAGGTTCATTAAGGACTTCTCAAAAATTCTCGGCCTCTGACTAATCTATTACAAAAAGATATACCATTTGTATTTGATGATGATTGTATAGAAGCATTTGAAATACTTAAGAAAGCATTGATCTCTGCACCCATTGTTCAGCCACCTAATTGGAATTTACCCTTTGAAATTATGTGTGATGCTAGTGATTATGCTGTAGGTGTTGTTCTAGGGCAAAGAGTTGATAAGAAATTAAATGTTATTCAATATGCTAGTAAAACTCTAGACAATGCCCAGAGAAATTATGCTACTACTGAAAAAGAATTTTTAGCAGTTGTATTTGCTTGTGGTAAGTTTAGACCTTATATTGTTGATTCTAAAGTAACTATTCACACGGATCATGTTGCTATTAAATATCTTATGGAAAAGAAAGATGCTAAACCTAGACTTATTAGATGGGTTCTCTTGCTACAAGAATTTGATTTGCACATTATTATTGATAGAAAGGGAGCTGAGAACCCCGTTGCAGACGACTTGTCTAGGTTAGAAAATGTTCTTGATGACTCACTACCTATTGATGATAGCTTTCCTGATGAACAATTGAATGTCATAAATGCTTCTCATACTGCTCCATGGTATGCTGATTATGCTAATTACATTGTTGCTAGATTTATACCACCTAGTTTCACATACCAGCAAAACAAAAAGTTTTTCTACGATTTGAGACATTACCTCTGGGACGACCCACATCTTTATAAAGAAGGAGTAGATGGTGTTATTAGACGTTGTGTACCTAAGCATGAACAGGGACATATCCTACGCAAGTGTCACTCCGAAGCCTATGGAGGACACCGCACTGGAGATAGAACTGCACATAAGGTATTGCAATCCGGTTTTGATTGGCCTACTCTTTTCAAGGATGCCCGTAAGTTTGTCTTATCTTGTGATGAATGTCAAAGAATTGGTAATATTAGTAGACGTCAGGAAATGCCTATGAATTATTCACTTGTTATTGAACCATTTGATGTTTGGGGCTTTGATTATATGGGACCGTTTCCTGCCTCTAATGGGTATACACATATTCTAGTTGTTGTTGATTACGTTACTAAGTGGGTAGAAGCTATTCCAACTAGTAGTGATGATCATAACACCTCTATTAAGATGATTAAAGAAGTTATTGTTCCAAGGTTTGGAGTCCCTAGATATTTAATGACTGATGGCGGTTCACATTTTATTCATGGTGCTTTCCGTAAAATGCTTGCTAAGTATGATGTTAATCATAGAATTGCATCTCCTTATCACCCACAGTCTAGCGGTCAAGTGGAATTGAGTAATAGAGAACTCAAATGAATTTTGCAAAAGACTATTAATAGATTTAGAAAGAATTGGTCCAAGAAACTTGATGATGCATTATGGGCTTATAGAACTGCATATAAAAACCCTATGGGTATGTCTCCGTATAAAATGGTTTATGGAAAAGCATGTCACTTACCTCTCGAACTAGAACATAAGGCATATTGGGCAAGTAAAGAGCTCAATTATGATTTCAAACTTGCTGGTGAGAAGAGGCTATTTGACATTAGCTCACTTGATGAATAGATAACCCAAGCCTATGAGAATGCCAAATTGTTTAAAGAAAAAGTTAAAAGATGGCATGACAAAAGAATACAAAAGCATGAGTTTAATGTAGGTGATTATGTATTATTATACAACTCTCGTTTAAGATTTTTTTTGCAGGAAAACTTCTCTCTAAATGGGAAGGTCCTTACGTTATCGAGGAGGTCTATCATTCCGGTGCCATAAAAATCAACAACTTCGAAGGAACAAATCCGAAGGTGGTGAACGGGCAAAGAATCAAACATTATATCTCAGGTAATCCTATAAATGTTGAAACCAATGTTATTGAAACTGTAACCCCGGAGGAATACATAAGGGATACTTTCCAGAACGTTTCAGACTCCGAAAAGGAATAGGTATGTGGTACGGTAAGTAAAACGACACCAAAACAGTTTTTAAGGCAATATTTCTCCGTTTTGGAATATTTAGAAAAATAGAAAAATAAGTGGCAGTCCGGGAAGGACACGAGGGCTCCACGAGGGTGGAGGGCGCGCCCTACCCCCCTGGGCGCGCCCCCTGCCTCGTGGGCACCTTGTGCGCTCTCCGGACTCCGTTTTATTGCACGATACGTATTTTGGTCGGTAAAAATTCATTATATAATATCCCAAAGGTTTTGACTCATGTATCACGCAAATATCCTCTGTTTTCGTTTCGAGCTGTTTTCTGTCAGGGTTGTCAAGGCCAGGCATCATGTCGTTCCCCTCCTCCAACAATGGTGACAACGATGCTTGGCTAATGAAGATAGAGATGAAGAGGGAAGAACACATGGAGATCAACAAGGATGAAGGGATCAAGAAGGCCATGGAGGATCAAGCTCCGGCAGCAGAAGACATCCTTCAACTTGATCACAACCTTCTTACCCCAATTGAGATCGAAGCTTTCAAGATGATTGAGTTAGCTCGTATACAAAACAAGTATCTCACACGTGAAAATATTTTATTGAAGGAGCATATCGTTGTACTCAAGGGCATTATCCGCAAGTTGGAGGATCTCTTACGCTCGATGTGCGACTACCCATCATCACCAACAACCCCTTCACCAGCAAAGGAGATATAATCACATGGGTATGGGCACTCCCCTTGGCAACTGCCAAGCTTGGGGGAGGTGCCCCGGTATCGTATCACCATCACACTCCTATCTTTATCATTTTTCTTAGTTCGATCCTTTTAGTATTATCTTGATCTAGTAAAATAATTCTTTTGGTATGATCTAGTTTCGAGTTTTCCTTTATGATCCCTCTATGTAATCGAGTTCGTGAGCTATATATAATAAAGATTAGTGTTGAGTCAAGGGCTTGATTATTTTGCCATGATATTGAGGGAATAAAAGAAAAGAGAAAAGAATAAAAAGAAACAAAGAGATTATATTGATCTTATGGAGAGTAATGACTTCACATAGAAAGAGTATGATGATTAGAAGTTGTTGAGAGTTGACAAACATCGCTTTGGTCATCGTTGCAATTAATAGGAAGTAATAAGGAAAGAGAGGTTTCACATATAAATATACTATCTTGGACATCTTTTATGATTGTGAGCACTCATTAAAATATGACATGCTAAAGAGTTGATGTTGGACAAAGAAGATAACATTATGGGTTATGTTTTCTTATATCTGAGATAAAGTATATTGTCATGGATCATCCAACATGTTGAGTTTGCCTTTCCCCCTCATGCTAGTCAAATTCTTTGCACCAAGTAGAGATACTACTTGTGCTTCCAAATTCCCTTAAACCCAATTTTGTCGCGAGTGTCCACCATATCTACCTATGGATTGAGTAAGATCCTTCAAGTAAGTTGTCATCGGTGCAAGCAATAAAAATTGCTCTCTAAATATGTATGATTGATTAGTGTGGAGGAAATAAGCTTTGTACGATCTTGTGATGTGGAAAAAATAAAAGTGACGGACTGCATAATAAAGGTCTATATCACAAGTGGCAATATAAAGTGACGTTCTTTCGCATTAAGATTTTGTGCATCCAACCCTGAAAGCGCACGGCAACCTCTGCTTCCCTCTGCGAAGGGCCTATCTTTTATTATTATCTTCTACCTTATGCAAGAGTCATCGTGATCTTCACCTTTCCTTTTTACATTTTATCCTTTGGAAAGTCCAGTGTGTTGGAAAGATCCTGATAGATATATCTAATTGGATGTAAGTTAGCATGAGCTATTATTGTTGACATTGCCCTTGAGGTAAAAGGTTGGGAGGCGAAACTATAAGCCCCTATCTTTCTCTGTGTCCAATTAAAACTCTGTAACCACAAGTATTGCGTGAGTGTTAGGAATTGTGAAAGACTAAATGATAGTTGAGTATGTGGACTTACTAAAAAGCTCTGACATAGACTCTTTCCGATGTTATGATAAATTGCAATTGCTTCAATGACTGAGATTATATTTTGTTGGTTCTCAATAAAGATTCTAATTCATACTCTGCAACGTGGATAGATTATTACTTGAGCATAAGAGATCATATGACTATATATATATATATATATATATATATATATATATATATATATATATATATATATATATATATATATATATATATATATATATATATATATGTTGTTGTTATAAGAATGATCATGATGCCCTCATGTCCGTATTTTATTTTATCGACACCTCTACCTCTAAACATGTGGACATATTTATCGTTATCGGCTTCCGCTTGAGGAAAAGCGAGGTCTAAGCTTGGGGGAGTTGATACGTCCATTTTGCATCATGCTTTTATATCGATATTTATTGCATTATGGGCTGTTATTACACATTTTGTCATAATACTTATGCCTATTCTCTCTTCTTTTACAAGGTTTACATAAGGAGGGAGAATGCCGGCAGCTGGAATTCTGGGCTGCAAAAGGAGAAAATATTAGAGACCTATTCTGCACAACTCCAAAAGTCCTGAAACTCCACGAAAGTTATTTTTGGAAATAATAAAAAATATTGAGCGGAAGAAATACCAGAGGGGACCCACACCCTCGGCATGATGGTGGGGGCACGCCCTACCCCCTGGGCGCGCCCCTACCTCGTGGGCCCCCTGGTGGCCCTCCGGTTGCCATCTTCTACTATATGAAGTCTTTCGTCCAAACAAAAATCATAAGCAAGCTTTCGGGATGAGACTCCACCGCCACGAGGCGGAACCAATCTAGGGCTCCGACGGAGCTGTTCTGCCGGGGACACTTCCCTCCAGGAGGGGGAAATCATCGCCATCGTCATCACCAACGCTCCTCTCATCGGGAGGGTCCCAATCTCCATCAACATCTTCACCAGCACTATCTCCTCTGAAACCCTAATTCATCTCTTGTATCCAATTCTTGTCTCATAGCCTGGGATTGGTATTTGTAGGTTGCTAGTAGTGTTGATTACTCCTTGTAGTTGATGCTAGTTGGTTTATTTGGTGGAAGATCATATGTTCAGATCCTATATGCATATTAATACTCCTCTGATTATGAACATGAATATGCTTTGTGAGTAGTTACGTTTGTTCCTGAGGACATGGGAGAATTCTTCACTACAAAAAAAATACACTTCCGTGATGATACGTGTTTGTCACAGTAGGTCGCGTTTTTTGTCATGCATGTACATCCATGACAAATTTATGACAGAATCAAGATAGTCATACCTGTGCTGTCATAGAAGTGTTCCATGACATTACCAAAATTATCATCACGGAAGTGTCCACTTCCATGACCATAAATCGCGCGTCAAAGAAGTGCTTTCGTCAAGGGTGACCGACACGTGGTATCCACCGTAACGGAACGTCGTTAAGCTATCGGGTCAGGTTTTGGATCTGATAACCCGTTAATAGACCGTTATAGTCGGCACGTTTGTGGACCGTTAGTCTGTTGGGCCATTTTCATAGCATCACCAAATACGGCCTATTAACGGCCCGTTATGGTCAGCCCATAAAACGTACAATTTCCATTAAAGGCCCGTCTACGGCCCATTAAAGGCCCGTACAAGACCCATAAATGAGTCGGCGGCCCATGGATCCTATGAGACGTAGAAGGCCCATGGATCCTACGAGACATAGAAGGCCCATGGATCCTACGAGACGTACAAGGCCCATGGATCCTACGAGACGTAGAAGGCCCATGGATCCTATGAGACGTAGAAGGCCCATGGATCCTATGAGATGTAGAAGGCCCATGGATCCGACGGCCCATGAAGGGCCATGGTCGGGTGAGTTGGCCCCCGTCTGAACGATATAGCATATTCAAAGAATTATCCTACTCAATACTATCACCTCTAAAAAGCATACACTATACAACAAAGAGATCAAGGCATAGAAAGGTAGAATAATCCTACACTATACAATAAAGAAATTACAGCCGATTATACCCACTGGGCATTATGGTTCGGCACAGGTGATAATAAAGCATACACAAACAACAAATTACATACACTGGGCAAATACAGCTCATACATCATGGACGCACATCAACTTAACTCCATTTGAACTATAATCTATTCAGAAAATAGGATTGGCCGGATTCAGATAGCACAAATTTTAGTCTCCAAAATCTCCAATTCCTTCATGGTTACCTTAGTGTCTTGTTTCATTTTTTGACTCCTGCATCTAATACCTGCATGTCCAGCCTCAACTTGTTGATTATACGTTGACAATCATGTACACGTTGTCTTGCCACCTCTAGTTGATGCTCGAGAACATCAGCACATTCCAATTCCAATCCATAATCATTCGGTAACGGCCATGCCGCACTGCTCGCAGATCTTTGTGTGGATGTCACTTCATCCTGAAATGTTTCTGTAAGTACACATGACTAGGGCAAAAACACAGTTACAACAGTGAAGCAAACAAGACACTATTTTGTACTACATGGCAAAACAGGACTAACAATAATTTTACACATCACTTTAAAAAAATGTTACACGTCATGAAGCATAAGCAGGTGATATTGTAAAATTTATAGAAAAAGATAGTTTGTGCAGCCTGCATACAGAAATCCCTCTTAGCTCACCAGAGGAGCATGATGTTGGGGCCCAATCGAATACACAGACAAGTTACAAATTTAGACAGCACATTGCATATAAGTAAGCAAGCAGTTGGCCATTCTGTCCCTCAATTAAAGTCTTAGGGAGCATAATGAACAGCAGAGGGTTTCATACAAACATACTACAGCAGGCAAAACTATGCAATCACTAGTGTAGTATAAACTACATTGTGAGCCTCATGCAATAATAGTTGGTTAATAGACTTCAAAGCTTCAGGCACACTTTGGCAGAGTAACTAAATGGTAAGGCCTTTAATTATGTCAACTAATAGTGATACAAGTACCGAACATCATGCATTTATTTGGGCATCTCATTAACTGAGGACAAATAAAGCAATTGAAAAGAGAAAAATAACTATGCCTGAAACAAACAAGGAATTGAACTGTTGAGTTGCATACAGTGACTTACCTTAGCAGGTTGAAGAGGCTCAGCGCAGCTCCTACTTCTCTTGCAAGGATCCTTCCTAACATCTTGTACTTGGAAATCCTCAATCTTATCTTCATTGCACCCCCTCTGCAAGGTGACACAAACTAGTTACTCGTCTCCTTGGAAGATAGATATGCATACTTTCCAGTCTGTGAACACAAAAGGATGAGATTATAACAAAACAACACCACATAATGAAACATGCCACATCTCTTGCACTTGCACACAATGAAATGAGCATTTACTATGTCTGCACTATGTAAAAACTAGGCATACCTTCGAACTGGATCTCCAGGTACTCTTGGAGAGCCTACTGTAGTGTACAGCCAAACCTTTATGTCACCTATGAGTTAGACAAGGCCCCACTACAGCAGCCCTTAGTGTTTAAATATTGACAAGCTCTGTTAGAGTGTTAGGTCAAGAACAACAAGTAATCAAAGAAAACAGTCCTAGTATGGCTGGTTGATGCAAACAAGCAATTGAACAGATGTGTGAGCAAATCTTACATATCAAGAAAAGAAGCAAAGAAGGAGGCTTAAAGACCATCACTTGACTGACCAGATTTAAGGGGCATTTAAACATCATGTGCAACATATGAACTAACATAAACATTGCATATTCCAGATTCTACAATGGAATGCACATGTATTAGGTTATGCCATGTATGATGATGCCTAAATGTACATATAGCAGGCAGGAGTGATTCATCATTGCACGCACAATTGAATTGCATGTTAAGGGCCAGTTCGATTCCGCCTTTTCAGGGAATATTGTCAAAATAAGCCATAAAAGATGTAAAGAAGACATTTTTGAGTTATGGGCTTGGGCTTAACTAATTTCGCTTTGGAGGGAGGTGTCTCGGGTAGAACCTCACTAAAAATTGAAGGGAAGGGGAATAGTGAAATGACTCTGTTGTCTGCCTATATTACACTCAAAATGCAACTGCTGACGCCCGTGTCACACCTGACCCTCAAGTAAAAACAAACACGCAAGCATACATTGCCCTGCCCGCTTGCATCTCCTCTCCCCTTTCCCTCTACCTCGACTCCTTCCTGCAGCACTAGGGTTCCTCCAGCAATCCGTCGCCACTGGTCCCATCTGGCCTGGTCCTTGACGATGCTATGTCCAGCTAGGCTACATGGTCGGCGGGTAGGGGCAAATCTCCCTGGCTGCTCCTGCTGCTGCTATATGATGAATTGCTATGAGCTGTTGCTGCTGTATGATGAGTTGCTATGAGCTGCTGCTGCTATATGATGAATTGCTATGAGCTGCTGCTGCTATATGATGAGTTGCTACAAGCTGCTCCTGCTGCTGCTATATGATGAATTGCTATGAGCTGCTCCTACTGCTGCTATATGATGAATTGCTATGAGCTTCTCCTGCTGCTGCTATATGATGAATTGCTATGAGCTTCTCCTGCTGCTGCTATATGATGAATTGCTATGAGCTGCTGCTGGTATATGATGAATTGCAGACTGCTCCTGCTGTATGATGAGTTGCTATGAGCTGCTGCTGCTGCTGTATGATGCTTTCAAGTGGTGCTGCTATACGATAATAACCAGCCACTTGGACCATCGAATTTCAATAAATAATTGTTCTTCATTTAAATGTGGGTCATGCGTTCTTTGTTTAAATTAGGAAATGGGATCTCTATGGAAAACATTGACCAAAGTAGATTGTGCCAAGTAGATGGTATCTTTGTATTTGTATTTTGAGCAAATAGTGATGGTCTATTTTCCTATCATATTAATTACTGCACTAGGTTCAATTTGTGATGTTTGCAAGTCAAATTAATTTCCATATGGGCAGCAAAATGAAAATAAATATAATGCAATCTAGACTTTCCACTGATCATACCAAAGATAAGCTGAAAACACAATGAAAAGAACTAGTTAGCTTATTACATGGAGCTTATATTCACAGGTGCTTATTTTCTTAGGATAACTCATAATAAATGTCCCTAAGAAACTTGGCTAATAGAACTGGCATACAAATAACATGTCACGATGATTTCAATGGAGGAGTGATGTACCATAGCACACTGTATAGGCTCACCGCTGCCTCTCCTTTTTTTGCGATGTTCCATGAAATTGCCACATACATCTTGTACTTTTTCATTGTGTAACCCTATCTGCAAGTTGACACGGCTAATTTCAGACATCTCTACATAATACTACATTGCATACCCCTTGCGCATATTTAAACCACCAATTAACGATTGTGTGCGTACCATAAACTAGCCATGACTCTGTATGCTGGACTAGCAGGCACTCTAAGGGAGCCTAATGTAGTGCACTGGAATTCCTACATGCCACCTACGATTTTGTGTAATGTAGTGCCCTTGTTCCTAAATACATGTCTTTGTAGAGATTCCAGTATGGACCACATACAAATGTATATAGATGCATTTTCGAGTGTAGATTCACTCATTTTGCTCCGTATGTAGCCTATAGTGGAATCTCTAGAAAGACTTATATTTAGGAACGGAGGTACGAGGTAGTATCATATATGACATCTACATATCTAATTTAGCAGCCAGTAGTAGAAATCATTGTCTGCACAAAGGGATTACTGGTCGAAAATCCTAGCACAGCACATTGGAAGGCACAGAACAATACAAGAGAGAGACGCACTTACAAGATCATAGCAATGCCTCAGTCCAGGATCTTGGTTGGCCAAGCTCTTAGATCCAGAAGAAACATCGTCCTTGTAGTTTTTGCCAGCTGCATAACAGGTAACAGTGACCGGTTAGTATATTTGAAGCACATCGGGCAGGTGATGTTGGACGGGTTTAAAGGTGACAAGTACCTAGGTCGTGGTGGGTGCTTGGCATCTCTCCAGATGGTGGGAATCAGGTTAGAAACGTTGAGGGTGATGACGTTGCGCTGGCTGTCAGGGTCCGGTAAGGAGATCTAGAACCGTCGAGTAGGGTGTTTGTGGAGCGGCTCCGGTAGGGTGGACTACGATGTGGGCGAAGCGGATCTGTGGCTATGGACGAGGGTGTAGGTGAAGCTGCTCCGGTGGTTGGGTTAAGGATGGTGTCGATGACGCGGATCTGTGGTCGTGGACGGGGCATCAGAAGCTGCTCCGGTGGTTGGGTTCAGGATGGTGTCGACGATGCGGATCTGCGGCCGTGGACGGGGCGTCAGAAGCTGCTCCGGTGGTTGGGTTAAGGGTGGTGTCAATGATGCAGATCTACGGCCGTGGACGGGGCGTCAAAAGCTGCTCCGGTAGGTTGGATGAGGGTGCGAGGAAGCGGATCTGAGGTCGTGGACTTGTGAGTTGGCAAAGCGGCCCCAGTAGGGTTGAGAATGGTATAGGCGAAGCTACTCTGGTAGGGTTGACGATGGTGTCGGCGAAGCGGCTCCGGTAGGGTTGAGGAAGGTGTCGGCGAAGCGGCTCCGATACGGTTGAGGAAGGTGTCGGCGAAGAGGATCAGAGGCCGTCGATGGGGGCGTCGGTGGGGCGGCTCCGGGGGTGTGGACGAAGCGTCTCCGGTGGGGAGTACGAATGAGCTGCTGCAGATGCACGGCGGTTGACGAGAGTACCGGCAAAGAAGATCCGGCGCCGCGGACAACGCCGACATTGAATGGGTTGTGGTACAGTGGTGGATGAGCAGTTACTTGTTTCTAGGGGAGGTGGGAGGGGTAGATGCGGCCGCAGAAGCAGATCCGGCGAGGTGGACGCCGCTGGTAGTGAATGGGCTATGGTACGCCGGTGGATGAGCAGTCTAGGGTTCCGAGAGGGGAGGGGAGAAAGGGAGATGAAGTACGGACGGCGTGATGTAAGATGCTCTGGTGCTATGGAGTTAGTCCTTTTTGCGGGAGGGGGAGAGAAAATGGGGGTGCCGTGTAGTGGGGGAACCGGAAGTTACCAAAGCAGCCCCGACCTATCTTGTAGATGAGGGCGGTATTGTAACTGTTGGTCTCCGTGCACCAAGGACAAAAGGGGGATTTCGCATGCTAAAGACTAAGGTGGCGGAAATTTTAGAAGGAGGCGGGAGATTCTGCCACCCGCGGGATCGTTCGTATCCAGTTTCAATTAATTTTGGACCATGCTAACGGGAAGGTCATGCTAGACTGTGTACGCGGGGCACGGTCAGCGGTTAATAACTGGTGTGAAGTCCACCCCGGAAAAAAGACAATAACTCGGGATGATGCGCCGATAACTTGGACGTTCACACGGGCACGGCCAATCGTACGGGTGTAGTGGCGCGTTCACAAAAAAGGGATCAAACGCTCAGCCTATGTATTTCTCGTGTAAATAGATAATTTAGTGCCATTGGTTATTTACTTTAAACATAATGCATTGACGTGTTAGTGTAGAGGCGCACAAAAAGAAATGGATATTGTATTCAGCTACTTAAAAGTGTTACCTCATATGATTACATAGCCTCCATTTCATAAAATGCGTACCCGTTGAATTCATATATGAATATTACATATATTACTTCAAAATAGAAACTTAAATAATCCAAGACTAATGAATTTGAATGCAAGAGTAACAATGGTGCATGTACATGATAGCTACATTGGTTGTTTGAAGAAACATCACTGTAACTTTGGCATGCACAACTGAAAAGGTTTATTTAAATAGAAAAAAATGTGATATGTGAGTGTCCAATCTTTATAGTGTTGAATCGATAGTGTACCTTTGGCCACGATACGAAGTAGATATTGACTTATGTTCAAGCGATGCACGTCCACGATCGCTAGATAGTGATACGTGAATGAATTGTGCAATCTCTCTCACACACATACATATCTCATTTCCCTGTGGGCATCGGAATCACACACGCGCACTTCGTGTATTTCTCTCCCTCCGTCAGGGTTAAATTCGTCTTTCTACCCCGTCCTACAAGTCTCTCACACAGAAACACACACGCTCTCTATGTCTAACACACCCACCCCTTTAATTCCGCCCACCCACAGCCACTAATGTCTCAAAGTATAATAATGTCTCTCACACATATGCTATCTACCTATCCCTTAATATAGCTAGATATGTGTCACACAAATTGCTTCTCCCTACTAGCAAGATGCCCGTGCATTGCACGGAACATCAAGATGCATTTGTATGTGAAGTTTATCTTGTGGGAGAAAAGGATGAACGAGGGAATGCCTTATTTGATGCGGAGAGGGGTGTGGGTATCTTTTTGCAAAATTTCCATAGTTTCCTTCCTGTCCGTCAGATATAAATCGGATGGCCTATATTGCGGGATGGTAGGAACACCATCATCACCAACTCTGTTTTTTTATAAGAGTAGAGATATGTGAGTGTCACTGCCCCCCCACCACCACACACACACCCACACTTCCCAACACCGAAGGAGTAGGGTGACACCTCGATCTTGATACTAATCTATCGACTGGCTTCTCTCTCAAACATACACACACACTACCCGGCACCAAAGGAGTAGGGTGGCACATCGATCTTGATAATAATCTATCTACTCCTCTTTCAAACACACACACACACACACACACACACACACTCGCTAGTTGTGCCTCTGTGCCTACCGCGCACACTCTTGATATGTCTTTCTCTCCCTCCCCCCCCCCCAACAATGACAGCAGAAGGGTGACAACTCGATCTGATCATAATCTGTCAATTGGTTTCTCTCTCAAACATTGTGTCTCGGTGCCTCGCTCGGTAGCCCCCTTGATATGTAGACTTCTCGCGCGCGCACAGCTGTAGTGACGATGACACTTAACCCAATGTGCCTTGTTTTTACTGGCCTCATGTGATAGTTTTCACCCTGTTTTCTGTTAATTAACAAGGCAACCTTTTCTTTGTTACTACTAGTGAATCTGAAATCATTCGGGGCAGCCATAAAATATATCACTTCAACCCAATTATTGCAGCAACTATTTTAAAAGAAATTAGCTAGCTGCCCATGTGTTGCATGGAACATCAAGATGCATTTGTACGAGTAGTTTATCTTGTGAGAGAAAAGGTTGAACAAGGGAAGGCCTTATTTGCGAACGTGGAGAGACGTGTGGGTATATTTTTGCAAAATTTCCATAGTTTCTTTCCTATCCGTTAGATATAAATCCGACGGCCTATATTGCAGGACGGCACGCACACCATCATCACCAACTCTGTTTTCTACTCCCTTCGTCCAAAAATACTTGTCATCAAAATGGATAAAAAGAGATGTATCTAAAACTAAAATACGTCTAGATACATTTCCTTTTATTCATTTTGATGACAAGTATTTCCGGACGGAGGGAGTATTTGTCTTTTTAGAGATTTCAACAAGTGACTATGACCGGACCTTAGCAACATACTCAAAAAAGTAGTCCATAATTTTGATGTTACCCTCTTTTCTTGGCGGTGCAGTGCCATCTGGATACCTCATAAATAAATCAAGGACAAATCTGACCCCTTCGTGAAAAGACATACGGAGCAAAATGAGTGAATCTACACTCTAAAATATGTCTACATACACATCCGTATGTGGTAGTCCATTTCAAATCTAGAAAAGACAAATATTTAGGAACGAATGGCGGCGATGCGCGTGAGCGGCCAGCGGCTGCGCCAGATGGTCCACGACGCCGGCCTGCGGCATGGCGCCGAGGATCGTCTCCAGACGGTGTTGGAGACCGGCTGGTGGATGGTCGCCGTCGACGCCAACTACGACTCTCAGTTGGACCAGATGATCGTTGCCACCAGCAACAAGTTCACCGTCCACAAGAAGCTCACGGACGACATCGCCGTACTCCTCGAGCCCGCGCGCCCGGGCTCCTCATTGCCTGCCACCCTAATCGGCCTCCATGGCCGGAACCTCTTTCAAGCACTGGTGGCCCTGCGACTGCCCGCCGATGCCATGAAGAATGTCCACCTGGAGGTCGCGCTCGCCGCGAGAATTCGTCGACCTACACATCCACGTGTACGAGAAAATCATGTACATAGGTATCTACAAGGCCAGTGAGGACGCTACGATGTTGGCCTTCCTCAACCAGCTGGAAACCTTGGATGCCTTTGCTGAGAAGCACCTCGACCTCGCCACAAAAGCCGTCGCTCCTTAGCCGCCGGTCGGTGGCCCGGCGCACTAAGTTGAGGAGGAGGAGGTCGTACGTTCGTGGATCCATCTTTCTTCTTGCCTTCTGTAACCACCACTGTGATCGTATCATCGTGGCCTTAATTCTTATTGTGCTGTTGCATTCTCGTTCCAGTCAATACCGACATGTGCGATCCCTTTGCTTAATCCAGTCAATACCGACATGTGCGATCCCTTTGCTTAATTATATGCACCACTGTAACTAGTACTCCATCCGTCAATTTATAAGTTGTGCTTACCTTTTCCATCAACATCGTGCAACGCGCGGGCATCTTGCTAGAAACACTAGAATATGTCTATATAATCCGTATGTGATAGTCCATTTGAAATCTCAAAACAGAGAAATATTTAGGTGCGGAGGGAGTAATATATTAGGAGTATATCAAAGCAATAGTGATTTCTTTCAAGTTTGTGAACAAATACTACTATTCTACTACTTTGGATCCGTCGCAATGCACGGGCGCATTGCTGGTAAAAGGAAAAGGCCTACCGCGTTCGCGTCGCACCCACACACGCCCGGGAATCGGGAGTACAACACGGCCCGTCCGGCACGACACATAGCTTAGGGAAGGCGTGTTGCCTAGCATTTTCACTTTCATGTGGGACCGCTGTTGAGCAAACCGACACCCCGCCCGCTGCCGGGTTGGAAAACAGATACGAGGGGAAGATCTAGCTGTAGCACGGAAGCCAAGAAATTTGGTGTCAGACGGTGCTCGTTGATAGAGTAGGAGCATTCCGTACTAGTACTACTCCTACTAGTACCAAGTTTGTACTCCTAATACTATATTACTAGTACTACCACTATACAACTACTAGGTACGTGCACGGCACAACATCGTAGGAACAAAAAACGGGAAGATCTTGTTTTGAATAATATGATGTGGGGGCCACCCATGAAGCTTATGTGGCTTGGTTGCATGGCTACGGAAGGTTAGAGAAAAATAAATAGATAATGTGTTTGAGTGCACTCCACTAAATAGATATACTTTGGATCCATTGCAACGGACTGGCACATCTATATATATACCCCCTATATAGTGTGTGAAAAACTTTGAAAGTTGGTCATTGGATGAAGCCATCAGACGGTACAAAGATGGCAAATCCGAGCACTACTGGCCGTTGGATATCATCCACCAGATTCTGCCACATGTATAATCTAGAAGACTCCATGGTTGAACTTAATTCATGACTAACTTTGCCACAACTAAGCTTAGGCAAAGTTATTAGTTCTTCAAAATGAGAGCCACAAGTTGGCAAGCCTAAGGAATCTGGCCACATTTTTGTGTGTATGTCATGTGGGGCCTTAGTGTGGCTTGCCTAAGGTGTGGCTTGAACTAAACACTCACCTAAGTTAATCAAACTTGCCTAACCTTACATTCCACCAGATTTTGCCATATGTTAGAATCCAGAAAGCTCCACATGTAGAAGCATAATGCACAAACCACCAGAATCTCATGCGTGCAATGCACGTGTACCTTACTAGTACTAGTTGGTAGTAGTAAGAAACAAATTCCAGTTTTGGCACGAGCTCGTACCACGGGAGCACCACAAGGCCTGCCGCATGAGTTATATTTCCCTCTCAGGGCCCACGGGACCGAAACTTCAGTGGCTTAGTGCCCGGCCTATGAGTCAATGACATGCGGACCTTAAATGCGGCTAGCCCACATGTCATTCTCGTGGTGGTGGCGTGGTTCGCGACTCACTCGTTCGAGATGAACCGGCCGATGGTGGCGTGGCCGTGCGAGGGTGCCACAGCTGGGCATCAGGGCGTTAGGAGGCGTAGATGGCCACACCGGCGGGTAATACCTGTAGTACATAAGTACTCCAACTGAGGATTGATGCCCGGGACGAAATGTTTCACAGCCGCTGGATGAAAATTCGATGGTGCGGGAGTCGGATCAGAGCACAACAGCGGA